>PVJH01010647.1:27688-72829 GCA_004026705.1 Nesogale talazaci | reverse complement strand
CTGCTGACTCATAGGGATCCTGTCTGACAGGGAGGACTGCCCCTGTGGGGTTCCGAGCCGGTCACTCTCTATGGGAGTAGAAAGGCCCGCCTCTCTCCCGAGGAGCCGACTGGTGGCTTTGAACTGCACACCTTGTGGCTCGCAGGACAACGTGTACCCACTAGGCCACCAGGGCCCCGCCTTGGCTCTGCTGGCCGGTTCTCAGCAGCAAATCACGTTCCCACCGACACGTCGATTCCCTCCCCTGGGGAAGTGAGGGGGAGTGGGGCCTGCCAAAACCGAGCGCTCCTCTGCTCATGCCATAAAAATACGCCCTGTGGCTGATTACATCTTCATTAACCATGCACACACGGCCGGGGGGGGGGGGGGGGGGAGTGCCAGGTGTTGGATATGTTTTAATCACCCAGCCCTGCCCGCCACGGCTGCCTGCAGGATGGGAGGGGGGCTGTGAGGGGTAGAGACAGGTGTCTTTGCAACTACAGTATCTTCCTCCCTGCCCCTGCCCCTGCCCCCACCTCCCCCATCTCCTTGGAGGGTGGGGGATAGGTTTGCAAGCAAGAGGACTATGCCATTGGCCCCGGGGGAGTGTCTGAAGTAAGCAGAGGGAGTCTCTCAGACAGGTTTGCCCAAGCAGGGCTACGGGACCAAATGCCCACCGAATAGCCCTGCATGTCATCGCCAAAGGTGTGTGGACCATAAGCTCTGCGCTCACCGGCAAACAGGAGGCCCTTGGTGGGGTGGACGGGGCTGAGGCCCAGGAACGACCGAGAGGCTGGAGCAGGACTGGGCAGTGTCTGCTGTTTGTCTAAGATCACTCTGGGTCGGAACCGCACAATGACATCTAACAAAAACAAGGCTATGTGTTCGGTGGGAGAATCCTCACGCCCGCACCTGAGAGCGGCCAGAGTCCCATTCCCCGCACCGCCACACACCCCTGCCGGCTGCTGAAGACCCGTGAGCCGAAACGAGGCCACATGGTTTGGAATGCAGTCTCCAGACCACAACAGACCAGGTGCCCCAAATCGCGACGGATGAAGAAGCAGAGTGGGGCGGAGTTCTGCCTGGGGCACTGGGCTATTTGAACAAACACATGCTCACTGCCACTGAGTTGGGGCCCCTCCGAGTGAGTCTTTACAGCAGCACAGACCTGTCCCTGGAGGGTTTCTAAGACTGGAACTCTCTATGGGAGTTGAGAGCCTCGCCTTCCTCTAAGGGGCAGCTGGCGGTTCAGAACTCCTGGCACTGGGGCTTTCAGTCCAGCATGTCACCCACAGCACCACCTGGGCTCTCTGAAGGCAGGAGCAGCGCGAGCGGCTAAGGAAGGGAAGGAGGGCTGCAGTGAGCGTATCTTTATGGGGGAGGAGAGTCCAAAGGCCTCCACAACTCTAAGAAGGCCAGCAGTGTAACCGGACAGCACCTGTACACACAGGGTCCAGCAGCACTGTCCTACAGGTTGCACTGCAGTGTAGAATCTGAACACTAACAAAGTAAGTCATTTTTAAGAATCCTTTTCTTAGGGACTCTTTCAGCTCCTCTAACATTCCATACCATCAAGCATATTTGTACATATGCTGCCATCATCATTTTCTAAACCCTTTCAAAAGAAATAGTTTTAAAAAATTAAAAAAAAACCCAGGGAGCACATTCTGTTCCGATGCAGGTGGTTTGTTCAGAGTTAGGGTCCATCGACGGCAATGTCTGCAGTAGGCCAGCAGGGGGCTCTGCTCCAGGCTCTTTAGAAGAGGACCCTCTGGGGTACGGTGGCCACTCTGCAGCAAATGGACCTTCGACTACTCACTTCCCATCAACCCCGTCTCTGGAAGGAGGGAGGCCAAGCCAGTGGAGCCCCAGAGAGGAGAAAGGGACAGGGTGTAAGAAGCCCCACAGTGGTATCGCGTTGGTGTCAGCTAGGATGCAGGCATGGACCCTGGAGCCTCACAGCCGAGTGACTCCCTCCAAGTCAGGAAATGGGAGAGGGTGGACAGACACGGGGGAAAAGACCGGCCGTCCTTGTGCTGCCCTGTGTGAAATCAACATGAATAGGGAGCCTGTGCCTTTTTGCTTTGGCCTGAGGTGTTTGACCTTAATTCGGGTCTCAAGGTTACCAAGGGAGACCAGGACGGGCCAGGAGCAAGCAAACGGAAGAATAAGATTAGTTAGGGCGCAGGCCAGTCCCAGGATGCCATTGTTGACAGGACAGCAGGGCCTCGGTTTTCATCGCTAACAAGACTCTCTGCTTTCTCTGGCATCTGCATCTGGTATCCACGTGGGACTATAAAGAATGTAGGAGCGGAATTTAGCCTGTCGATCAGGTCAGAGCTGAATGACCTTATATGGAGGCTTTCCGGAGATAACTAGCTCTCTGGAGGGCAGACCCGCGCTCTCCGCTTCATCTTCCTGCTGACAAGCCACATGGAGCGAGCTACACTAGCGCCCTGGAGCTGGAGGAGAGACGTGGAGACCCCTGCCACTGCTGAGATGCTTCCACCGCCACTGGATCCACAAGACTTCCCACCCCCTGGCCAGTGACCCTCCTGCATTCGACACACCATTGCATGTGTTTCACGAGTCTGAAGAAGGATTTATAGATCGGTCCTGGATATAGGAGCTAATATCGGACTTAGGGACTTGATCTGAACTGGGCTGGGATATATCTATATATATATATAGATATAGATATATATATATATATTTGCTCTTTTACACAAAACTCTTTCTTATACAACTTATGAACGTCTATGGGTTTGTTTCTCTAGTCTACCTGGACTTACCCATGGCCCTGCTAAGTGACATCCGCATCCAGCCTGTTTGTCTGTGAGCAATGTATCAAGCTTACAGAGAGAAACGACTACGTATCTCAGGCTAACTGCCTCGAGTAAGTGGGGGGGGGGTCTAACCACGGGAAGCAGGGTTACTCGGGTTCCATTAAGATCTGTGTCCCTGTGCACACAAACACCGGTTCCATCACGCAGGGCACTGTGACCTCAGAGAAGTGACTCATCCTCCCTCAACCTTGTCATCTGTCAAGTGGGCCAACAGTCATCCAGTGCAGGAAGGGCACCCGAGGGTTAAAGAAGATGGCCAGCAATGATAAGAGTTGTATGAACCCCCAAGAAAATTATGCAAAAAAAGAAGATGGCAAACAAAATGCATCAGGCAGAGAGAGAGGGGTCCGGGTCCACTCTCTGCGAATGTTCAGCAGGCTCAGCTCGAACCAGCACATTAGAGCTTCAACTTGGGAGAATTTCCCCTTCCACATTCCCAGCAGGCTCATGCACATGGCCCTCTGCCCCGGCCCACAGGCCTCTGACACGCAGAAATGGCCCCACTTCTCGACCTCAATGACCTTCTGACATCATCACCATCACTTTGGCCAGCTCCACACCTCATCTCCAATTATTCACCCAATGTTCAAGCATAACTGTGCTTTAAATGGGAAGGTGTGTGTGTGTGTGTTTCTTATATGCACACATCTGCTCTTGGGGGAAATACACCGTGACTGCAAACAGAAAACCAGTATTGTTCCCAGCGACAACAAATGCCTTGTGCCCTGGCCAGCTCAGAATCTCAGTCCTGGACCCCGGGGGGGTCTGTGTGACCAGGCATGGCTGCCAATGTCTCTCAGTCCGTCCTCTGCTTTGTCAGAGGTGGGGGTGCCACGTGGGGCCAGCCTCTCGGGGCAAACACCCAGCGAATGGGAACAGCCACACAGGAGGGGACATCTCAGAGGTGGAGGAAGAACCAAACTGACCCTCTGGGCCGCCGGCCACAGTCAAGTCAGCCCAACGCCTTTGTCCAAGCAGGTCTGGATCTGCAAGGGCTGGTCTTTCAGAAGCAGACCTCCAGGCCTTTCTGCCGAGGCACCTCTGGACGGCCGTGAACCTCCAGTCTTTCTGTTAGCAGCAAGCATGTTCAGCAGTCGTACCAGCATCAGCACCTCAAGCAGCAGCCCAGCCATGGGCATATCAGAGGAAGCCAGTCTCTGATACACACATCATGGGTTCAACAGGCACAGATGGACAGCAACAATTATTATTCATGATAGTAAAGTTATGGAGAGCGTGAGACAGAGAGAAATCATAAGAGTCATGGTAGCAGGCTCACCTCTGTCCGTCCGTCAGGTTGTCTACGTGGAGAGAAAGTGAGTGGGGAAAAGGATTATATGAGGTAGCAGGGGAGAGGGGGTGTCTAATGCAGATGGAGCTAGAAGGAGGGGGTTCTTATAGTGCCCAAGCCTTATATACCCTTTGGCACCATGCAAGGCCCCTCATCACAGGTAAGGCCACACGTCATAGGAAAGGGCTGTGAAATAGGCACACAGTATAGGAGAGGGAGGTATGGGGTCCCATACAAGACCAAGACCTCAGACTCCTGGATGTGGCACATAGGTTAGACTAGAGATCATTAACAACAGCATGTGAATTCGCCCACAAACTTCAAGGAAGCAAACCATCATCCTGACAGCAGGGGGCAGCTCTGCTGAGAGACACACAAAGGCCTTTTCTCTGGAGTCTTTAGGGAAATATCTAACTTCTGGCCTCCACACCAAATGCTGGCAACGGATTACTAATATTTGACTAAAATTTTGGAGGATATTTAATTGTGGGACAGTCCCGATTTCCTCCCACAGTGGTGCCTGTTCCCTGCCGGGCAGAGTCCATCCAGATGCCAACGCCCTCCTAGAGATGGAAGGAGAGCTTCTGTGGTGGGCCGCAGTGTGTCAGGGGCCAGCTGTTGCTGCTGCTGCTGCTGGTGGTGGCAGGGTCATTGAGTTGATCCCAGCCCAAGGGCCTGACCCCCTCGGGTCAGTGCAGGACTATGTATGCTCTGTGAGGATTCCATCAGGCCTTTCTTCTGAAGGGGGGACCGAGACTCTCACCTCCAAGCTCTCAGAGCAGCCAAGTGGCACCCCTCCCCTGGCCTGTGCACCAGAGAATGTCATGGTGCCCACGCCTGGGCGGCCCGACATGGGCTGCAGATGAGGCTGCTGTGGTTGTCATTGGCTGGTTCTTTGAAAGCAGATGGCCAGCCCTTCTTCCTCATCCACCATCTTCTGGAGACTCCTCTGAAGCCTGCTTCGCGCAGAGGACAGAGCAGGTGCCTCACGTGGGGTCAGGAATAGGCGCTGCACAACGAGAGGGAGGTGAGGGCAGTGGGGAGGCAGGGAAGACCCCGGGTAAGTGGTGGGTGGGGGGGAGGCATGAGTTAGAGGCCACAGCGGCAAATGCCACCAAGTTGCAGAAGGGCTTGCTGACTCAGCCGTGACTTCTAAGGACCTTCTGTTCAATAAAACAGAGCAGCCCCCACCCCCCTGTCCTGCCCCAGGCTCACAATTATTCCCTCACAGTGGCCCACTGTCACTCCGTCTCATCCAGGGTCTTCCTCTTGTTCACTGTCCCTCGACGTTCCCAAGCACATATCCTTCTTCAGGGACGACTCACACCTGTCCACAGTACACGAGATGAAGTCTCGCCTGCCCTGACGCTGAAGAACATTCTGGCTGCACCCCTTCCGAGGCAGTCGCTGGTTCCTTAGAAGTCCGCGCCACTTTGTCTGTTCTTTATCAGCACCTCATTCAACAGCTTCCATTCTTCTTCCCCAGAGTCCCTTATGTCGGATCCAACGTGTGCAGGAACCTGAGATGAAGGAGAGCACCGTGGTTGGGGTCGGGGGCACCCGAGCCCCCAAAGTGAGATCCTTGCCCTTCAACACTGTAGAGAGGTCTTGGGAGCAGGTCTATCCAAGGTCAGGCATCACTGACCTGCTGCTCCCGGGAGCCCTAACTGTGACTGCACACAAGATGAACTCCTTGACCGCTCTGGTCTTTTCTCCACTTATCAGGATGGGACCTGGTTGTGTGAGTCCGGGTGGAGTGGAGAAACATCTCAGCCCTGACCGGGGTCTCCACGTGGCTCCTCCAGCTCCATGGTTCTGGCTCTATCAGCGTGTCTCGGCGTGACTTGTCGAAAGGAATGTCTCCCAGGGAGAGTGAGTGTATCTACCCTCCACGGAGCCTCCAAACAAGGTCCTCCAGCTGCTACATGCTGGACCGGCTGAAGTGCACCCTTTTCCTCTTACTAGTCTCAAGTTGACACCAGATGATGTAACTACCGGCCTCCTGGTCCGGTGGTGACGATTAGTCTTGTCTTCTCCACATTGAGTTGGGATCCATCCTGAAGGCCAAAATCCTTGATCTTCGTGACAAGTGCTTCCAGTCCTCTCTTCCTTCCAGCAGACAGTGTTATACACGCCCAGCCAGAGGGGCGCTCTGTGAGCAGATGCACTGATAGACACCCAAGGGGAGCATTCGTGGGAGGGAGAGGGCAAGCACACACCCCGATAAATACATACATAAGATCAATGGGGCGGGGTTGCACATCTGTACATCTGCTGCAGATAGATGCTTGGATGTGGTGGCACATGAGGAAGGGGGGTAGGAAAGTGTCTCACACAAAATCACATCACTTGAGGGGAGGAGTCACTGAGCCTGGGGGATCAGAACCAGGTTACTTCCTTCGGTGAGTAGCAACTTGAGTTTAAGATGAAACTGTGGGTCCCCCCCCAACACAAGAGACAGGGAACCATGAGTCCGAGGGACTTGACTCTCAGCCATGGAGTCAGCGCAGACTCATAGTGACCCCTGCAGGTGGCTTCGAACCACCAACCCTGGGGACTGCAGCCCAACATGTAACCACTGCACCCCCAGGGCTCCCTCCAAGGGACCACGCAGACAGCAGGCTCTACGATGCTGAAACCAGGAGAACTAGATGGTGCCCAGCCGCCACAGCCAGCTGCTGCGAAAGGGACCACCTTAGAGCAGAGGTTCTCAACCTGTGGGTCACCACCCCTTTGGGGGTCGAACAACCCTTGCATGGGGGTGGCCCGATTCATAACAGTAGCAAAATGACAGTGATGAAGTAGCAACAAGAATCACGCTATGGTTGGGGGTGTCACCACCACTCAAGGAACTGTATGAAGGGG
Organism: Nesogale talazaci; assembly: GCA_004026705.1. Taxonomy (NCBI): domain Eukaryota; kingdom Metazoa; phylum Chordata; class Mammalia; order Afrosoricida; family Tenrecidae; genus Nesogale; species Nesogale talazaci. The sequence continues at coordinate 65,848 of PVJH01010647.1, read as the reverse complement.
TCGCGGCATAAGGAAGGTTGAGACCATCACCTTAGAAGTTCCTGGATAGGCAGGCGGGGCCAGAGAGGGGTGCGGAGTGGGGATTGTGGAACAGAACTCAGCCTCATGAAAGCGGCCAGGTTTATTGGTCAGATAGAAACGTGTGGGACACCCCCACCCCAGCCCGCCCCAATGCTATGGCCGTAACCATTCAGGTGTGGAGCTGAACTCACCTGTGGGTTAAAATCCTCCACCATTTCAGATTACAGGGGCGGCCCTGACTCGAGGGTAGGAAGGCTGGAGGGGTGGAAGCAGGCAGCCCGGAGGGGACGCCATGCCATGCGGTGTGGGGCGAGCTTGCTCTCCTTGGGGGCCATCAGAGTGACCTCCCCCCTCCCGTGCAGCAGGAGACCCAGCGTCCCCGCCCTTCTCGTGCCGGCGCCCAGGGGTGCAGCCAGGGTGTTGAACCAACTCCTGGGGCGTCTTCCTCTGCTCTGAGGGCCACCTCCTACACCAGGCATGGGTCGGGCAGGTCCTCTCCCCTGGCACGCTCCCCTGCGTTGGGGTTCTAGAAGCCGGGCGGCGGCTGGGGTTGGGTGTTGTGGAGCGGACTCCACCTCGCAGTTTACCCAGAGGACAGAGTGGGGGACAGCTCTGCTGTTACCCGCACGGGAGCCCAACACCTGGGCCTTGCCTGACAGAGCAGCCGGGAAGTTCAAACCTGCAGACCTTTTACGCAGCCACACACTTAAACCATGAGCACCTTCGTCTTACTATGAAAATCCTTGCTCTCCCCCCACCCCGGCCCGCCATCATCAGCCCCCCAGGACAGAACCTCTCCCCCACAAGTCAACGGAAACCCACGGACTAAGGGAGCGGGTCCGTGTCAAGCACGGAGGCGGGCTAATGGACCACGCAGACATCAGACTCCACAACTCTGGGCAGAAGAACTTGAAGGTTTCCTTTCCCAGGCTGCCAGCCCTCTGGGAGCAAATCCCCAGCTTTTCTGGCAGAAAGGATGCTGGGTTAACATCCTCCACCTTCCTGGCTCCTCCAGCCCCCGGCAGCCCCCAACTCACGGTCATCCGGGAGACTCTGGCTCGCAGTAACCGTACAGGCAGGTTTCCAAGGCAGCAGGCAGCCTCCTCTATCTCCTGAGGAGTGGCTGGCAGGTTTGAACCCCTGACCTTGAGGTTAGCAGTCCAGAGCATATCTGACAGCACTGCCAGGGCGCTACGGGACCCCGTCAACTCACTCCCTGCCACCAAGTCAACTTCAAAACCCAGAGCAGAGGAGAACTGCCCCGGTGGGAACCTGAGGCTGTAACTCTTTGCAGCTGTTCTCAACCTGGGGGTCATGACCCCTCTGGGGTCAAACAACCCTTTCACAGGAGTCGTCTAAGACCATCAGAACCTAGACACTGCTCCTCTATCCGTCTCCATCAGTCCGCCCCCATACAGATACACCCACACATGAACACCCAGTGTGAAGACTGTTACCCATGCTACAGCATGCTTCAAGACAAGTTTTCATTTATTTGTCATCACCAATAAATATTTCATAATAGATAATTGCATATTGCTTTTCAGATAAATCACTATGCTTTAATTATGTTCAATTTGTAACAATGAAAACGCATCCTGCATTCCCAGATATGTACATTACGATGCATAACGGTGGCAAAATTAGAATTGCAAAATAGCAACAGAAAAGAATTTTATGGTTGGGGGTCACCACAACATGAGGAACTGTATTAAAGGATGGCGGGATTAAAAAGGTTGAGAACCAGTGCTTTACAGGAACAGCCGCTTCTTTCTCGTGTGTGTGTGTGTGTGTGTGTGTGAGTGTGTGTGTTCTAACTGTAACACAGCTCTCACTGCAGGATGAATTGTGAAAGTTGGAGAAAGCGCCGCACGAGGGTTCTGATTGCTCACATATTTGTCTGTTAATTGTCTCTCTCCCACACACCTGCTCTGGGAAGGAGCCTTCTGACTAGGCAAAATTGCTGAGTGCCTGCGGTGGCCGCCATCTAAGGAGTCTCTCTGGGTGGAGGGTTGGGGGAGAAGGAGGAGGAGGAGGAAGAAAGAGGGACGGAGCAAAGAGAAGATGGAGGAGGCAACCCACTGATTTCTCTTGATGCACAGATGGAAGCTCCAGAAAGGGTTCCTCTTGGAGAGCCCTCCTGGTGGCCCTGTGGCTTAGGCAGCGGGCTGCTAACCACAAGGCTGCTAGTTCAAGCCCACCAGCCACTCTGTGGGAGTAAAGCTGAGGCCCTCTGCTCCCATCCTGGTTCACAGTCTCAGAAACTGCTCTTGAAGGCTGCAATGAGTCAAAAATCAGCCTACGGTTGGAAGTGAAGTCTCTCTAGCGCAGTGGTTCTCAACCTTCGTAATGCCCAGGCACTTTAATGCAGTTCCTCAGGTGGTGATGACTCCTCCTACCCCGCCCCCCGCTCAGCCATAAGATTATCTTCGTTGCTACTTCATAACTGTAATTTTGCTGCTATCAAGTGGACGACCCCTGTGAAAAGATTGTTCGACACGCGCCCTAAGGGGTCATGACCCACAGGTTGAGAACCAGTGCTTTAGAACGGCATCGGGGTGGGTGCGTGGTTTGGTGGGGTCTTCGTTTTTATGTTCTACGTGAATTTGTATGTCATTACAGATTCCACGCCCACTTCCGTTTTACTTCTCAATTTTTTAGCCACTCTGACCAATGTCTAGGTTTGAGGGGTAGGGGGTCTGGGGATTTGGGGGGATTTTGTTCTGTTTCTTTTTTTAATCTTTCTGAATATTTTTAATTAAATCATTTTATTGGGCCTCATACAACTCTTATCATCATCAACGCAAACATCAATCGTATGCAGACCACATTTGCACATTTGTTGCCAGCATCATTTTCGAAACATGCTCCTTCTACTTAAGTCCCCGGTTTCAGCTCCCCATATTTCCCCTCCCCATTCTCCTCCCCCATGAACCCTTAATAATTTACAAATTATCATTATTTTGTCATATTGTCCACTGTCCGATGTGTCCCTTCGCCCACTTCCCTTTTGTCCGTGCCCCAGAGAGGCGGTTATATGTAGATCCCTGCAATTTCTAATCCACCTTCCCTCCACCCACCACTCCCACCCCTGGTCCTGAAGGGATCATCTCCCCTGTTTCCGGCTCCAATGTACATCCCCTGGTCTAGCTGGATTTGTTAGAATTGTTCTGTTTTTAAGGCTATAAGCCTTCACTCTTTTTTGGTTTGTTTTTTAAAGAAGCATATTCGATATATTACACAAATGAAATTGTTCGGTAGCTGCATAGTGCCTGTTCCTCTCCAGGCCTGGGGGCCCCCTACAGGACATTGGAAGCCACTGCAGGCCCCTAAGCCAGTCCACCTAGGGAGGCCCCAAACCAGGCCAGGTGGGCTTCATTCAGCCAATGGGGTCAACCAGGACAGTTGGCCACGTCTCCTAGTGGAAGGCCCTAAAAAACAGAATCTGGAGACCACCGCCCTCTTCCCCACCCCCACCCCCTCCGCCTTCCACGGGGCTGGGCTACTGGTCTCTCTCAGGTTATCACATTGGGGGGGGGGGGGGGGGGGGGAGGGGAGGGGTGGCAGTGCAGTCCTGTGTTCAGTTAACTGTAAAACCTGAACCTTCCTCTATCGTTTATAAAAACTCACCTGGGGCTGAGCCCCGGTGTCGTAGTGGTTGTGCGCGGGACTGCGGTCCACTGGGACGGAGGTCATTCCAGCAGTGGGGCTGGGCCTCCTACTCCCACCACCGGAGAGCAGTAATGCCAAAAAAAACTCACCTGGATCATAAACCAGGCTTCGACATGAATTTCTTTCTCCTGCGAAGCCAAGAATCAAGGTATCGCCTACCCAAGAATTCTAGCAAAGTCAGTCATCGTATCCTATAAAAACCCGGCACCAGTTCAGCTCTCATGTTTGCCCTCTCCTTCCCGCTCTTATTCCCACTCCCTGTTCCTGCCCCGTCCTGGCCTCCTCGTGAAATAGACAAGCTCCTGTTGCCCCTTTTAGGTGGACTATGAGGGGGGGTGGCACTTGCTTGAGGGTGCCCTCCCAAACCGCCTCTGAGCACCCTCTGTTTTAACATCACAATGGGACGGAGGTCTTTAAGTGCCCTTAGGGCAATTCTTGTTTAAACTGCCCCTCTCTCCTTATCCAGAGAAGCTGTGAGGCTTTCTCCCAGGGATCGGGGTGCTCATTTCCCACCCCTGTGAGGAGAACACGCTGGAGAGGAAATGCTGGAATGGAATCCTCAAACAAGGTCCCTGAAACTTGACCTAAATATACTTTTGTTTTACTTCTGCCAATGCCACTGACTTGCTGATAGATGAATTCTAACTTGCTGTTCCCTCTGCTTCCTGGATTCTGCCCATCCTGAATGATGTAAGAGGCTAGGCCAGGGGCCCTGCTGGGGGGTGGGTAGGTCCTTTGAACATCCCCCTGCAGGCCGGGTTAACCTGAGGAACCGTAACGACGTCACATCATTTCAACTGGACATTGTGGTGGTCTTCTTTTACCCAAACCTGGAACACTCCAGGTCTTCAAAGTCTTTCTCTCCTTTCAAAGACCTCCATAGTTATCAGAAGAAGCCAGCTTTTGATAGGCACAGTTGTACAGCGATAATTATCATTTATTATAATAAGAATATGGAGAGCATGAGAGAGAGAAACAATAAGAGTCAGACACATGTCACATCAGGGTAGCATGCTCACCTCCGCCCCGCTTGGTGGTCCACGTGGAGAGAGAGTAGGGGAAGGGATTACATGATGAGGGAGAGGGACCGAGAGCGTCCAGTTCTGAAAGGCAGGAGAGAGAGCGAACTTTAATTTTCCCCATTTAAATAACCTTCTTGATGAACCCTGTCATCACTGGTCAGGACATGTCGCAAGAGGGGGCTGTCATAAGGGCTTTCTGGTGACAAGGGCTTAGGGATGAAGGATGTGATAAGAGAAGACTTCAGACTCCTGGGGATAGATAAACAGGCCTGTCTTATTAGGAGTCATTGACAATGGCCCTTGCGTCACGCAAAGGCCTCAGATAACTGGGAGCTGCAGGGAGAATAGCTAGCTTAACTTGCACACCAAATGCTGGTACACAGGTTGCTTAATATTTTAAAGTATGTAATTGTAGAAAAGTTCTGTCTTCATCTCACACACGATTACACAAAACGAACAATCACATTTGAAGGGAGATGAGTGAGGAAATCTGGACTTCTCAAGAGTGACAGAAACCACAGACCAGGGGCGGAGGACCCCCGGGCAGCAGGGGCCTGCTGGTGCTTACCCGTCTGTCTGCTCGTGTGTCCAGGGAAGTCACTTAGCGTGGGCGGGATTTCACACAGTTCAAGCCCAGGGGCCGCTGTGCTGGGAAAGGACAAGGCTTTCTTTCCACACAGCATCCGTTGTGTCCAGCACTTTTGTGCATTTGTTGCCCTCGTCGTTCTTAAGACACGTGCTTTCCACTTGAGCCCCTGGTATCTGCTCCTCATTTTCCCCCTCCCTCCCCCCCTCCCATGAACCCTTGATAATTTATAAATGATCTTATCATATCGTACACCATCCGATGTCTCCCTTCACTCACTTCCCTGTCGTCCGTCCAGGGAGGGGGTTATATGCAGATCCTTGTAATCTGTTCTCCTTTTCTACCCCACCTTACAATGTTCCTCCAGTTCTTAAATGCTTCTCCTCTTCCCTCCCCCTCCCCTCACTATCATGATCCCAATTCTATCCTACGAATCCGGCGGGACTGCAGGAAGCACACTGGCACAGATAAGAGCTGGAAGCACAGGGAATTCAGGACAGAAGAACCCCTCAGGACTAGGGGTGAGAAAGATGGTGAGGCTTGTTTTCTAGCCTGTACAGCAGCAGTTCTCAACCTGTGGGTCATGACCCCTTTGGGCATCAAACACCCTTCACAGAGGCATCCCGATTCATAACAGTTGGGGGGGGGGGGAGTTATGGAATAGCAACAAAAATAATGTTATGCTTGGGGGTCACCACACCATGAGGAACTGTATGAAAGGGTCACGACATAAGGAAGACTGAGAACCCCTGCTATAAAGTGTTACAGTGTCAGAAACCCAAACAGGCCGTTCTGCCCAAGCCGACAGGGTCACGGTGAATCGGACTCGGCCTGGTGGCAGTGAAATGTGTTTGCTTTGGTTTTGAGTTTGTGCAGGAAAACAGGGAAAACTGTTTACTACGGACTAGCCAGTAAGCACCAGGCAGTCCTGCTTACCTTGCTGACTGGACCCTCCACCCCTGTTGGGGATTGTGGATCTGGAGAGAGGCTTCAACTCTCAGTGCAGGTGCTGGGGGGTTGGGAGGGAGACAGAGCCCTGGCAGGCTGGAGTTTGTCGTGGTGCAGGGTGGGGAAATGTGAGGTCTTCACTCCAGAGAAGCAGGTGTGCTGAAGCAAGCAGGGAGGGGGTGGGCTGGCCACCAGGTCAGGACGCAGAGGGTGGATGGACTGGTGACTGGGAAACCACTTGGCTCTGAAATCACCCAAATCGCAATCAATTTCCAAAGGAAAACAGAAAACAATGGATCCGACCCAGAAACCTCCAAATGAGCCGGAAAGCCAGCTTGTAGACATCTGCTTGAGTGACAGCATACAGACAAGAATACCAGTCGCCCTGAGTGTCCTAACCAGTGTTGGTTAGAGGACCCAGTGTGGGGGTAGGCAGTCTGGACTGGTACCGTCCATCTGTCTTGCTCCCACTCTTTTCCAGCCATCTGCAAGGCCGTCCATGCCAGCTGCACCCGCACACCTCTCACCCTCCTACTCCCAGGTGAGGCAGCGGAGGGTGGGGGGTGGGGGGTGGGGACGGAGAGACATCATCAGGACATTGGAGAACTGGAAGGGGCTACTCATGGCTGCTTCTTCCTGGGGGTGGCCTGTGCCCCGGAACTGTCCCAGAAGCATCATGCTCCAATCCCCCATGAGCCTTCTACAGGCACCCTCAAAACCAACCAAACTCAAAACCAAAACAAAAAAACAACCAAACTCACTACCGCTGAGGCGATGCTGGCTCATGGTGGCTCCAGAGGACAGGGTGGAACTGCCCCTGTGGGTTTCCGAGACGTCATTCTTGACAACAGTAAGAAGACCTCTCCTTCTCCTGTGGGGCTGGCTGGGGGTGTCAAACTGCTGACTTTGCATCACCAGGACACCACCAGGGCTCCCTGCACCTCCATCACGATGAGTCAATCAGAGGTTGTCTTTCCGTTGCCGGCAGAGTATGTCTGCCAGGATGCCATGATGGCAGCGTGGCTCAACTGTGTCTGGGGCCACTGACCGCCAACGTCAGTGCAGTCAGTAGTTCACACCCACCAGGTGCTCTGGTGGAGAAAAGTAAGATTGATAGCCTTAGGACACTGTTGACCAGAAGCAAGACAGCATGCCGGCCCAGTCCGACTCAAGTCCTTCAGTCCAAGACTAGTCCGTAAACGCCTCTTCAGACGCACACAGCCACAGGCAATGATGCAGCGTGCAGAGAGATCACAGGCTGCATGGGTCCAAGGTCAGGAGAACATGTCAAGGTTCCAGTCACCAGCATCCCAGCCAGCAGGCAGGTAGAGAGGCAGAGAGAGACGCAGATCCCCAGGACCCTCCTTAGGGAAAGTCACACCCCCAAGGAAGCATGGTCAGGCTGCGGCCTGATGGACAGGTTGAATTCCACCCTACACTTTTCGTGCATCTTCAGGTTGACATCCGATCCTCGAACTGCCCCATCTGCTAGGTCCTGAAAGGTGCCTGTGAGTCAGAATCAACCGAATGACAGTGAGTGAGTGAGTTGAGGGGCAGGACATCAACCTCTACTGAGAAAGAGATTGTATTCCCAGTGGTTCTCAAAGTGTCACACATACACGCAGGGAGAGTGAATGAGACACACACCCAAAGGGTAAAAACAAACAAGACGCCTAATAGCAGGGAGAACATCACTTACACACCCAGACAGACAGACAAGACAACCAATAGCTAAAAGCCTATCACCCACAGCGAGAGACGACAAACACAAGACGAAACCCAAACAAGAAGATAAACAGCAATAAAATGATCGCGCACGCACACAGGCTAAATGCAAATAAGGAATCCACTAGAAATAAAAATATCACATACACAAGCTGAATCACCAAGGAAGCAGGACAACTTGCTTATGTAGATTCCAAACAATAAATTCAAGGCAGAAAAGCAGGCAGTGGGAAACTGAACACTGGCTCTCAAAGGATGGCTATCCTGGGCAGGGGCAGTCAGTGATGGGGGAGGAGGGTGGATGAGCATACCCACCCACATGGTTAGAGAGGCCATTGCCATGGACACAGCCTGAAGATCAATCCAGAGTCAGATTCCCCTTCTCAGAAGTGAACCGGGATGACCGCTTTGGCAGCAGGCTGGGTTGCCTGCCGGCAGTGGACACAAAAACTCAGCTCATGGCCTCTTCTGCATAGCGCGTGACCCAGAAGTCCAGCTTGAGCTGAGCTGGCCCTCTCTGTCCCTCCCACAGTGTCTGCTGGTCCTTTGTAAGGGGCACAGCACCCCCCAGAGGCTGTCTACCACACACACACACACACACAGTGGACCTTAGGAACATGGGTTTAACAGGGAAACCAAGCAAAACCAGCGCATGAAGGCCGGGGCTGGGCTTCATCCCCAGCTCGCCGACCACTCCAAACACTCCCAGGGGCCCAGGCCCTTCCTCCCTCAGCATCGGACACCAGTTCAAGCCACCCCTCTGCCCCACACATGCCCATGCAGTCACACACACCAACACGTGAGCAAATATATGCACACACATATTGCATCCCTGTACACATATGTGCACATGGCCTTGTCCATCCATGTACGTGCACATGCACAACACGCGCGTGTGCATGCAAGTTCGCAGGTGCTCACTCATGCTTGTAACCATGAGCGTGCACATTTGTATACCCACGTGCGTCCCATGAATATATGCACATACAGGAATGCATATTTGCATACATGGACAACCTGTCAACTGACCTATCTCTTCTTCTGTCCACTAACTTTCTACCCACCGACCCCTCTGTGGTAGTTAAATGACCTGGTGTCAATTTGGGACGTGACAGGATTAAGAGTGAAGAGGTGGAGTCTAGTCTATTAGTCCATTCCCAGTCAATGAGGCCTCTGTGGGGATAGGCTTCCTCTGAGGATTCTGGGAAAACTCTGGATTTTCCTCCTCCTGGAGACAGAAGAGACTCTTACTTGGAGATGCTTTAATGACAAGACACATCGCCCTATGCCCTGGGAGCTGGAGAAGCCACATGGACCTAGCCTGATACAACCCTGAAACTGGAGAAGCCACGTGGAGACCCCTGCCAGCACTGAGGTACTTACCCTGCCACTGGATTCAAAGACTTTCTACCCACTGGCCTGGGATCCTCCTGCAGTCAGCATCTTTGCATGTGTTTCATGAGTCTAAAGAGGACTTTATATCCTGGATTTGTTTCCCTAGTCTATCCAGAATAACACATCATCCATCCAATTTATACACCTAGCCATCTAACTACCTATCTATTTATCCATCTACCCAGCTCCCCATCTGTCCACCTGCTCATCTATCCATCCAACCACTTGCCCACCAATCCATTCATCCATTTACCTTTCAAACTATCTTTCCATTGATCTATGTCTATCCTTCCATCCACTCATTGATCCAGTTATCTATCCATCCATCTACCTGTCTACCCATGCAACTACTTAGCCCTATTCAACTATCTATCCACCCAGCCAGCCACCTTTCCATTCATCCACTTATCCATCTTCCTTCCATCCACACAGCCAATAATCCATCTATCCACCAACCCATCTATTCACACAGTCACTTGCCCATCCATCCATCCTTCTATCATCCATTCAACTGTCCATGCTGGCATCCATTTATCAGGCATACCATACCGTCACCTTGGTCAAATCCTCTTGGCCAGGCATAAATCATGAGTCCCACCTGCGCCTAAGAGGGACACTGCAAAAAGGCACGGACACCAGGAAGCAGGCATCAGCAGAGCCTCCTTGAAACATCCCGACCACACCCCCAAACAAACAGGAAAGGGAGACTCAGAAGAGAGACTGAACACTCGCAGTCACACCATCAAGGGCAGGATCGGGGACTGGGCACCAAGTCCACAGCCCATGATCTCATCTAGAGCATTATTCTGAGAAGCCCTCAAGGAGCCAGTCTCCCTCACCTACAGCAGACACCAAAACAAATCACACTGATCCGATTTGACAGGAATCTAATAGAGGAGGAGACGGAGAGACCAGAGGGAAGTTCCGTCAGCCTAGCACTCCCGGGTGCCTGACCTCAGCGATGAGTTCATCAGAGGGAGGAGAGGCAATGAGATGGTGCCCAGAGGAACCGTGCCAAATGCAAAGACGATGGGGCAGGAGATCGTTGCACCTTCCACAATTAGCATATGGTCTCCCTGGGCTGGACATGAAAGAGACGGAAGGAGACTGTTCTGACACTGGGCCAGACGCCCGATGACAAAGGGCATTGCCTTGGCACTCTGCCTGGGGATCTGGGGGACTTAGATGAATGAGAACTGAGGGAGGGTGTGAGGCAGACGGCAACAGGATCAGGTCCAGTTCCGGGGAGATGGCTCTGGTGGACCCAAGGTGGCCAGCAAGGCGCTCCTGCCTCGGTTCCAGAAGGAGATGGGCTTCTGCCACTGCGGCCAGTCAGGGGCCATCACGTCAGTTTCGACTCAGGGAGACCCTAAGAGAAGGACACACTGCCTGGTCCTGCGCCACCCTCACCCCCGTTCCTCTTCTTGCTCAATCCATCCCCTGGGGGTCTTCCACTTTGTCTGACCCTCAACTTTATCAACCATGATGTCCTTCCCCAGAGCCGAGTCCCTCCTGGTAACAAAGCCTCCCCATAACAAGATTGGTATGTGAGTCAAAGCCTCACCATCCTCATTCCTAAGGAGCCCTCTGGCTGTTCTTCCTGCAGGGCGAGTTGGCTCATCCTTCTGGTAGACCACCAGGCGTTTGGCCCTCTGCAGCTTCCCCCTCACTCAAAGGCACCAGCTCCCCTCCGGTCTTCTGCATTCCTTGTCCAGCTCCCACATGCACATCGGGCAACTGAAAAGATGCCGGCGTGGGTCAAGGGCACCTTCGCCATCCAAGTGACAGCCATACTCTAGGACACTTGAAAGGGATTGGGTGTGGCACTGTGACCAGTCCCATGAATGGCTGGTGGATTTCTTGATGGCTGTCCCTTGTGAATGTTGGCTTGAGGCTCCAGGTAAGGTAAAGACCTCTTCCATCTTTTCTACGGGTAACGCAGGTGAGGGGGTGCCATGGTAAGAAGGAATGTTCCTGAGTGGTGCGAATGTGCAATGCCCTCCGCCGAGATGCCCAAGGTCGGAGGTTCGAGTCCTCCCAGAGGCCCCTGGTTCTGCCCTGGAACAGCTGCTCTTGGGTCCAGGGGAGGTGGCCGCGACACAGAGTGGACCTGGCTGGCCCGGGCAGTGGCCTGCCTTGCAGAAAGCTGGGAGCCACACAGTCACGGTCCATCCAGCTGATGCTGACTGCTGGCGAGGCGACAGGACAGGGTAGGCCCGCCCTTGTGGATTTCTGAGATTGTCGGTCTCTACGGGAGACACTCTTAATGGAGGTCACGTTTCCTCCTTCCTCTGGACGGATTTCCCACATGCCGACACGCGCTTCGCACGCAAGCGCCTGAGGAAACAATCCCGTCTTTGCGCCAAACACCATCGCCAGCCTCGGCGAAGGGGCACGAGGGCACTCAAAGCTCGCCGTCATGGAGTGGACGCCACCTCATCGGGACCCTCTAGGACAGGCTAGAGCTGCCCCGGTGGGTTTCCAAGCCCAGCACGCCGAGGGTGTAGAATGCCTCCTCTTTCTCCCACAGAGCCCTGGTGCTTTTGAGCGATTCACTGTGTGGGCAGACAGCCTTTAAACGAATCTCAGTGCCCTTGCGTCCAAGACTTCAGCTGGAGCCCTGGGCTAAGCCTTGGGTCATGAACCAGAAGGTCTGCAGTTCAAACCTACCAGCCATCCCGACAGGGAGAAGAGGAGGGCCTGCTCGCGTAAAGACACGGCCTCAGAAACCCAGAGAGCCGTCCTCTCTGCCCTGTCAGCTCAGCAGGGGGCTCTCCTTCAATGTCCAGCTGCAAGTTTTCATTTTTTTCACGACCCTCTTGTTAACCGGTCTCTGGAGAAGGGCACCGTGCTTAGCAAACCAGAGGGTCAGCAGGAAAGAGCCAAAGAACCCTCGGCGAGGTCGGCCGAGCCCGTGGACGCTGATGCAGCAGCGACTGTGAGGGCGTTTCGCCCTCTCTGGAGTCACTGCCCTGGGGTGCAGTAGATTACTCTCTGGGCATTAACCACGAAGTCAGGAGTTCAAAATCAGGGGAGAAAGATGAGGCTTTCTACTCCCCAGAATCCCCCCGGGGCAGTGTCCCCCTGTCTTACAGGGGTGGTGACCGTCAGAGCCGACTGGGACGCAGGGAGTGGAGATGAGTCAGAACCAACTCATTGACATCAAACAAAAACTCTACAAAGCATAGTGCGTAGTGGGTTCTGCATTGGGCTGCTAGCCACAAGGTCGTCTGTTCAAAACCACCAGCCACTCCTAGGGAGAGACGAAGATTTCCATCCTATTCTATCAAAGAGCTACAGTCTCAGAAACTCACCGGGGTTGTCCACTTGTCCTACAGGGTGGCTGTGGGTCAGAACTGACCAGGGAGTTTGAGTGAGTTTCTTGGTTGATGTTCAAGGATAACCACAGAGTAAAAGACCACACACATCCCCCACCCTCCCAATGCAGATAAGCCTGACACCCCAAACTCCCTGCCCCCAGACATGAGAACTATAACGTGTCCCTTCTTGGCAGGCACAGCTCTTTCCCCGGTTCATCATCTGTTCTCCGCTCTGCGTCTGCGGTCTCGCTGAGGGGCTGTAGGGTGCTACCCTCACCTGTCTCCCCACATATCCATGCTGCCTTCCACCTGCCTGCTCACCTCTCAGCAATCTGGACAGAGGTGCTGACTGGCAGGTGCAGGGCTCAGGGGCAGGGTGGAGGTGGCCCCTACAAACAGCCTGTTGACCAGTCCACAGAGAGGCTGGCAGCAGTGGGTGGTGAGGAGCCTGCCAGTAGGGGGTGGTGTCCCGTGGTCCTTGTCAACCTGTTAGGTCGCTGCAGGGCTGACAGCTGGTGACTCTTCTCTGGCAGAGACAGTGCCTTCCTGCTCAGTCCATATCCCCATAGGGTGACCAGTGAGGATGGAGGCTTCGTCCCCACCCAGGGATGCCCAGATACCCTGGGCTGGAAGGGGATGCTTTCCAGGTCCCGTAAGAGTCACAAAGGGGAGCTGAGCCCCGGTGTCATAGTGGTTGAGTGTGGGACTGCAGCCCACTGACTTGGCAGTTCAAATCCAGCAGCAGCTCTCCAGGAGCAAGGCTGGGCCTCCCACTCCCACCAGAGGGCAGTGGTGCCTAAATAAAAAAAAAAGAGCCACAAAGGAGCCCTGGTGGGTCAACAGGTGAGCACTCGGCAGGTGCACAGGGTTGCTGGTTCAAACCTGCGAGAAAAAGACCAGGCCCATCAAGACTTGGGGGGCGTTCTCCTGCACCCCAGGGACTTGCTGTAAGTCAATAATTGACCAGGCAGCACCTGGGGGGTCAAAGATACCTGAAAGGGAGGAAGCCCTTGTAAATCCAGCTGGTCTACAGATCCATCCTCTGTTCTGCCCACCTGGGAGGGGCACTGCCGGGGCCCTGAGCAGCCATGGTGGGAGTGGGAGGGTGCACAGGAACTCCATGCAAGGGAGTGGTCTGGGTGGGCCGGACCCTGGAGGGCAACAGGGAGCATTCAGCTGGGGGTGTGCACCGGACATCTATTTTCATGACAGACAGTGTGGAGGTCAGACCTTCTCAGCCATCCTGGACATCTCTCAGGACGAGACCCAAGGAATCTCATGAAACCTGATCCCTGGGGAGGGCAGGTGGCAGGTGACACAGTGTCTGTGTCAGGCTGCTTGTGCATGATGTGGGAGGCAGTGGCCCAGACACCCCCATAGCAGCCCTTCGAAGGCTTCCTTCAAGACCCAGCTGGAACCTCACCACCAGGAAGCCCTGACCACCTTGGTCTAGAGCAGAGGGAGGCCCCAAACACTACATCTCACCAAAGGTAAAGGCCTACTATCAAAGGTTGGTCAGAATTGGGCCGCTGGCCCTGTCGAGGGGACAGAACTGCTGCTTCTGGGACCAGTCTAGCCTCCTTTCCCAATCATCAGACCATGGTGGTAGCGGGGGGTGGGGGGGGGGGTTAGTTACTGACTCTACTTCAATCCCAGGAATGAATGACCGGGCAGAGTGATAACCCCATGTTACAGGGGCTGCTAAGGGGTGAGCACATGACAAGGAGCTGAACCTCAAGTCTCCTGATGGGCTGTGTCTGGCTGGACCCAGTCCTAGCAGGCTGAAAGCTTGGTGCCACCAGGACCAGGGCTGGGGGAGGGGGGGCAGAGAGGAGACAGGATGCTAGAGAGTAAATTCAGCTTGAAGGAAAGAGCAGAAAAGGGGGGCAAGAGAATTAGCTTTCTCCCCCCACCCCCGGGCCCCGGGGCTTCTCATCTCTGAGCGCCTGGTCATGGTTGCTGCTGCTGTCAGGTTAATTCTGCCTTCCAGCAAGCGACCCCGTGAACAGCAGAACAGACACACAAATGTCGTACGGTTTGAGCCTCTGTGACAGCCACGGGGCCCTTTCATCTCATCGAGGGCCTTCCTCTCCTCCGCTGCCCCTCTGCTTGACCAGGGACCGCTCTCTCCTGATCCCACGTCCAGAGTGCGGGAGACGCGGTCTGCCTCTGGCCGTGCTCCTTCCCAGAGAGACCTGTCTGTTCTCTGAGAGGTCCACAGGACTCTCAGTCTTCCCCGCCAGCACCATCGTTCAATGGCGACAGTTCCACAGTGGTCTTCTTTATGCAATGTCCAATGCTCACAGGCCTAGGAGGCCAAGGAAGAGACCATGGCTGGGGTCAGGCACACCTTCATCCCCAAAGTCACAGCCTTGCTTTTCCATACTTTGAAGAAGTCGGTACAGCAGAGTCACACGATGGGTGGCGTCACTTGACCTCCTGACTACTGCTTCCATGAGCCCGGATGGTGGGTCCACACAGGAAGCACAGCCTGCACCTAACCCATCCCCTTGGGTGGGTTTCAGCTCATAGCCACCTCGCGCCAGCATTCCCAAGACAGGGAGTCTTTCTGGGAGCAAGCAGTCTCCTCTGTTTCCCGTAGAAGGGATGTTGGGGGTGGGGGAGGGGTGCTTGGACCACCATTTAGCAGCCCAGTGCCTGACTCGAAGTGCCACCAAGAATCCTCACACATGGCTAGAGCAGTGAGCAGAAGCACACTTAGGTGCCACTGACAGCTCTCTTTAAAAGTAACAAAATACGGAGAGAAAAATGACCTGGTTTCCATCCCCCATTGAACTCCACATTGACAGCCGTATATCAGGTCAGACCCATCATTTTTCAAAAAAGATAAATAGCAGTCAACTAACAGCTGAGTTAGAAATAACCAGGCAATTTGGGGAAAGGGGCATGTCTGACCAGAGCACATGGGAGCAAATGAAAGGGGAGGAAGAGAGAGTGGAGTGCATTCTGGCCCACTGAGCCTTGAGGACGATATCCCTGCTCAGAACAGCCAATGCACAGAGAGGACCAGGTGACTGGCCCTGCTATGAAACATGATGCCCTTGCTGACCCATGACCCTATAAGGACAACACTGGAGGCACAAGTCGGGATTGCAAATGATCTGACCCCAGCACATCGAGGAAACAGGAAGGGTATGCAACTGAGCATGGAGGTCCTGAGATAGACTTTGGGCCAAGAATAGACTTTGGGGCCAAGGTGTGGCACCCCGTCGGACTCAACCCGAGGTCACTCCTAGAGGTCAACAAACAGACCTTGAACTATTTACAGTTTTTTCTTTTTATTATTATATTTTTTAACTTATTTTTTTTCTGGACATTGGTTTTTTTGTTGTCATTGTTTTGGGTTCTTTTGTTGTTTTGTCCTCCTATGTCTTGTTTTTGTTGTTGTTGTTGTTGTTTCGTTTTTGCTTTGCTTTGTTTAGTGCATAGTATTATCTCTGCAGGTCTATCTAGATAAGATAGGATGGATGACTAGTCTGGAGGAGAAAATAAGAGGACTGATGGTTCCAGGAGAATATAGAGAGGGGGAGATGGGGGAAAGGAGGTGGTGTTGACCAACCCAGGGACAGGAAACAACAAGTGATCCAAAATCAATGGCAAAAAGGGAGAGGCCTGTTAGGGATTGATCAAGAGTAATATAACAGAGAAAAATTACTGAAACCCAAATGAAGGCTGAGCATGATAGGGGGACAAGAGGAAAGTAAAAGGAAATAGAGGAAAGAACTAGAAGGCAAAGGACATTTATAGAGGTCTAAATACAGGCATATACATAAGTAAATATATTTATATATGATGATGGGGAAATAGACCTGCATGCACATATATTTATAGTTTCAGTATTAAGGCAGCAAATGGACATTGGGCCTCCACTCAAGTACTTCCTCAGTGCAAGAACACTTTGTTCTATTAAATTGGCATTCCATGATGCTCACCTTCCCAATACAATCACTAAAGACAATTGTGTGCATAAGCAAAAGTTGTGAAGAAAGCAGATGGTGCCCAGCTACCAAAAGATAGCACGTCTGCGGTCTTAAAGGCTTGAAAGTAAACAAGCGGTCATCTCACTGAGAAGCAACAAAGTCCACATGGAAGAAGCACACCAACCTGTGTGACCACGAGGTGTTAAAGGATAGGGTATCAGGCATCAAAGAACAAAAAATCATGTCCTTGTGAATGAGGGGGAGTGGAGAGTGGGGACCCAAAACTCATCTGTAGGTAACAGGACATTCCCTTACAGAAGGGTCTCGGGGAGGAGACAAGCCAGTCAGGGTGCAGTATAGCACCGATGAAACATACAACTTTCTTCTAGTTCTTAAATGCTTCCTCCCTACCACCACTCCCACTATCATGACCCCAATGCTACCTTACAAATCCAGCTAGGCCAGAGGATGTACATTGGTACAGATAAGAATGGGAAACATAGGGAATCCAGGCTAGATGATCCCTTCAGGACCAGTGGTGAAAGTGGCAATACCAGAAGGATGGAGGAAAGGTGGGGTAGAAAGAGGGGACCCCAATTCTACCACATAAATCCAGCTAGACCAGGAGATGTACAGTGAAGTTGGAAACATGGGACATCTAGGATAGATGATCCATCAAGATTAGTAATAGGAGTGGTAATACCAGGAGGGTGGAGGGATGAAGGAATAGAAAGGGAGAACCAACTTCAGGAATCTACACATAGCCTCCTCTCTGGGACACGGGCAACAGGGAAGCGAGTATTGGGACACATTGGACAGTGTACAGTATGAAAATAATAATAATTTGTAAATTATTAAGGGTTCAAGGGGGAGGGGGGAGGAAGGGAAATATAGGGAGCTGATACTGGGGGCCTGGAGGGAAGGAGGATGTTTTGAGAATGATGATAGCAATAAGTGTGTAAATGTGGCCTGCATACAATGAATGTTAGTATGAATTGTGATGGGAGTTGTATGAGTCCCCAATAAAATGATTCGTTTAAAAAAAAGAAAGAGAGGAACCAATTATAAGATTCTACATATAACTTCCTCCTGGGGTATGGACATCAGGGAAGTGGGTGAAGGGAGACATCAAGCAGTGTAAGATATGACAAAATAATCATAATTTATAATTATCAAGGGTTCATGAGGTAAGGGGGAGCAGAGAGGGAGGGGGGAAATGAGCTGATAGCAAAGGCTTAAGTAGAAAGCTAATGTTTTGAGAATGATGATGGCAACAAATATACAAATGTGCTTGGCATACAATGGATGGATGGATGGGTTGTGATAAGAGTTGTATGAGTTCCCAATAAAAGGATTCATTAAAAAGGGGGAGAGGGGGAAGAGGAGTTTAAACCAAGGGCTCAAGTAGAAAACATTTGGAAATGAACATGACAACATGCATACAAATATGCTTTGATACAAGTGATGTATTGAATGTTACAAGAGCTGTAAGAGCCCCCAATGAAATCATTGGAGGACAAAAGGAAAGAAATAGCCAGGCATGAGAGAGAGAGGGGGGCGGGAGGAGAGACAGCCCCTGAGTTGTCCCATTATCCCACAGCTGATTTTCTCAATGACATAAGCTCGCTTGCTTGCCTCTCACTTAACCCATGCAGGGGCTGATCTCATCCCACAATACCCTAAGAAACAGCATCCCATGGACAGGCCCCCATTCAGGGCCTGAGGCAGCAGCACTTCAACCAGAGGTGACTGTGACACCTCCCCACCCATGGAGAAGGGGGGGACCCTTGGCAAAGTCCTATTCTGCAGCACATTGGGGAGATCATAGCCTTGGGGGGTGGGGGGATGGACCTGGGGGAATCTCTCCCTGTCAAAGCTCAAGCTGTGTCTTCTGTCTCTGTTTCATTCAAAGGGCACAGGCTGATGCGGGATGACCCCAAAGGGCATTTGAGGGAACTTCCTAGCGTTCTCAGGAACACTGAATGAACAGACACTGGGGTTCTTCCATTCGACGCCCCCCGCCCCGGGGGAGCCCCTCACAGGCACAGGGTGGCAGCACGCCATGGAGTGCTCCGAGGCTCCCTGCCATCCCGCCCAGTCCCACTCTCAGAACAGTGCAGAACCGCCCTGTGGCTTTCAGAGACCGGCCCTCTTTACAGGGGCAGAAAGCTCCCTTCTCTCCCAAGGAGCTGCTGCTGGTTTCAAACCACTCATCTTGTAGCTCACAGCCCAACCTGGAACCCCAGGCCACCAGCACTCCTGAAAATCAAGCCGGTCTCGAAACCTTCCTGCCTTTGACAGTTATGCAAGTCAGTGCACATTGCACAGGACGCTACACACAGAGCGGCTTACCACAAGGTCAGCGGTTCAAACCTACAGGCCAGTCAGCAGGGAAGGATGAGGCTGCGGACTCCTATATAGAGTGGACGTGTCAGGAACCCACAGGGGAAGTTCTAGTCGGTCCTGTTGGGCCACTATGAGACCGTGAGTCTGTCGCCTCTGCAGTGACACTTTTCAGGGGGCGAGACTTCTCGATGGATGCCTGGGAACAGTGCTGCAGTAGAAGCACCGACGGTGCCACAGCACAACTCCTCAGAACGAGGACAGCAAAGCTCGGTCTTGTGTCCCTGGAGAAGGACACCATGCTTGGTCAAGTGGAGGGTCAGTAAGTCAAAGGAAGGCCTTCCGGGATGTGGGTGGACATGGGGGCTGCCCCATCGCCACAGCAGTGAGGGCATGTCTCGCTTCTGTGCGTCAGGTCACACTCGCCGCTCCGTGGTAGTCACATCATGTCCTGGTGACTTGACGAGATATGACAGTGTTGGAGTTTAGCCTGTCAATCAGGTGACTCCTTGTGGGCGTGGCCTTCTCAGAAGGCAGGCCCTGGGATGTGCTCCCTCTCCCTGGGCCCTCACCTCCCTGCCGGCTGACCCGGATGGCTGCCCGAGCCCCGGAGCTGCATCCACCGCTGTTGGATCCACAAGACTACAGCCACCAGCCTGTGATCATTCTGCGTCATTGCATGTGGCCGCGTGACTCTCAAGAGGGATTTGCAGACTAGCATCGGACTTAGGGGCTTGATCTGGTCTGGGATGTTTGCTTGATTGATAACCACTTTTTGATATAAAGCTCTTGCGATACATATGTAGATGAGTGACACTGGATTTGTTTCTCTAGTCAGGGCGGCTAACACACCCCTTGTTATGTTAGGGTGGTGTTAACCCAGAGCTGAGAAGGTGTCCCCCGAGTGACAGGTGAACCACAACAGCTTAGGTATCCGTGGATCAGACGTTCCACCGAGAAATTGGGGGGTGGGTATGTTAGGTGGTTCAGGGAGAAGCAGACACACTGCCCTTCCATTAAACACAGGTAGGAAACAGTACAGAAGGAAGAACCTGGCAGAAGGCTTCCAACTGGAGATGTCAGAGCTGGCTCTGCGGCCGCCCACACCAGTCTGCTTGGATGACATCACCCTCCTCGGCTCTGCAGGGATCCACAGAGGGAGATGTTAGAGAACCCTCAGGTCAAGAAATGACTCTCGGGGGAAAGTCACGGGCAGCAGCTCAGGGAGAGCTCCTGGATTCTCCCCCAGGTGTCAGTCCGGCCTCAGCTGAGGAGCAGTGACAATAGCTAGGCTCGGTCAAAGCATCCACTGTGCCCCCAACATGAGACCAAGCCTTCTGCACCCACAGAGTAGGCACCAAGGTCACTATCGCCTTTGGATAGTGGTTTCGAGCGGCTGATCGTGAGTTTATCAGCCCAACCCATACCCCGCTACGTCACCAGGGCTGCTGGTTTTAGCTCTCTGAGTGCCAGCTTGAGGGAAATCTTGAATTCCCTGGCACACGGACAGAGGGACACCACTCTGAGAGGGGGTGCGGCTGCTCAAAGACCAGATGTGTTCCATGGGGATGTGCCCGGTCTCGGCTATGGGCTGTGCTTGCCAGCGTCGCAGGATCCATCGGGGACACTCGTGAGCAGTGAGGAACGAGGCACTGAGCCCTGCTGCTGGGCTGGAGAGAAAACTGAAGACTGACAGGCTGGACCCATCTGGGGCCTGGACAGACCGCCTGGCCCCTGGGACAGTCTTTGTTTAAACCCATGTGTCCAGCAGGTCCCACATTTCCAGGGACTGTCCCTATTTCTGGAGGCCTGGTGGCACTGTCAGCCATGTGTGGAACTGCCAACCACAAGGTTGGTGGTTCAAACCCACCTTCGGTTCCTCAGGAGAAAGAGGAGGCTGTTGCCTCTGTAAACACTGACGGTGTCAGAAACCTGCCAGGAGGGTTGCCCTGATTCATAACTGACTCGATGGTTCAGGTGGGGCCCCCAGGGAAACACTGAGAGTCCCAAATCCCAGGCAGGCCAGGACAGAGGGTTGCCATGCAAGATCCCAATGAGGAACCAGCTCAGAATATTCCAGAATCTTCACATGAGACCTCAGCCCCTGCCAGCTCTACCTCCTTGTCTGCCTTCTCCTTTCTTTTAGTTTGTTGACGCTCCAGCCCTGACCAACCCCCCTCCTTAAATTGGCAGGCAGTGCACACTGCTGTGAGCTGTTGTCTGGCTCTGGCTGTGACAGAAAGCAAGCAGAGGGGCTGAGCCCCGGTGGCATAAGTGGTTGAGTGCGGAACTGCAGCCCACAGGCTTGGCGGTTCAAATCCAGCGGTGGCTGGGTAGCGCCCACGACCACCAGAGGCAGTGATGCCCACCAAAAAAAAAAAGAAAAGAAAGCAGAGATCCCCATGCTTCCACGTGAGTCTTAGAAGAACAAGAGAAAGGGAGTGGACTGGACAGGTCCTCGTGGGAGGGCAGTAAGGAAAGGGCCCAGGTGAGGACCTTTGTGAGTCTAAGTCCTGCAAGAAATCTTCTTGGTGGGGTCTCAACATGTCAGGGGGCAGGATGGAGGGGAGCCTGCGTGCTTTCCATCCACGCTGAGCCTCAGAGCTAGGGCACCTGTTGACAACAGGGGGGTGGGCAGACAGGTCTGCCTGAGATCTGTCCAGGAGCCCTGTGTCCCTTCTCCCAGGCTCCCTCAGCCTGAGCCTCCACACAGCACTCTTCCCATCTAAACTCCACCTGCCCCTGAGGTCACCTCCTTCAGGAAGCCTTCCCAGATTTCCTGGGGGACAGCTGCTAGATCCTTTCTCTGAGCCCCCAGCCCTCTTGACTCAAAAAAACCTCACTGCCATCAAGTCTCAAGATCTTTTCAAAGGTAAAGATGCAGACATGGAGGAGCTCTGTCTGAATACTGAGCTGGGATGGAGCGAGTCACACTGACAAGTCACCTCTCGTCTGATCGGGAAAGCTGTTGTTGTAAACACAGGAGGGGCAGGGGTGGGGGCATGGACAAGTGAGACCTGTTCCCCAGCGTGCCTTTAAGCCCAGTGTGTAGATGAGTCTGGGCAGAAACAACCAAACGAAGCTCTTTAATGTGACCCCGAAACCCTCAGGGGCAGTTCCACACTGTCCCGAAGGTCACCAGGAGTCGGAATCGACTTGAAGAAAGCTGACAGTGCCCGGCTATCAAAAGATAGAGCGTCTGAGATCTTAGGGGCTTGAAGACAAGCAAGTGGCCATCTAGCTGAGAAGCAACAAAGCCTACATGGAAGAAGCACTCCAGCCTGTGTGATCATGAGGTGTCAAAGGGATCAGGTATCAGGCATCAAAGAACACAAAATCATATCATTGTGAATGAGGGGGAGTGCAGAGAGGGGGCCCAAATCCATCTGTAGGCAACCAGATATCCCCTTACGAAAGGGTGTGGGGAGGAGATGAGCCAGTCAGGGTGCAGTGTAGCTCGTAAATGCTTGTTTTCCACCCCGTCCCCACTATCATCATTACAATTCTACCTTACAAAGCTGGCTAGACCAGAGGATGTACACTGGCACAGATGGGAATTGGAAACTCAGGGAATCCAGGACAGATGATCCCTTCAGGACCAGTGGTGAGAGTGGCACTACTTGGAGGGGGGAGAGAAGGTGGGGTAAAAAGGGGGAATCGATTATATGTTTCTACATACAACCTCCTCCCTGGGGTATGGACAACAGGAAAGAGGGTGAAGGGAGACGTCCGGAAGTGTAAGACATGGCAAAATAACAATAAATCATAAATTATCAAGGGTTCATGAGAGGGCAAGCAGGGAGGGAGGGGAAAAACCAGGAGTTGAGACCAAGGGCTCAAGTAGAAAGAAAATGTGCTGAGAATGATGGTGGCAACAAGTGTACACATGTGCCTGACACAATGATGGATGGAGGGATGGATGGATTGTGATGTGAGTTGTATGAGCCCCCAATAAAATGATTGGGAAAGAAAGAAAGAAGGGGGCAGGACAAGGAGGAGGCCCTTGGGGAGATGGTTGGACCTGTGGCTGCACCGACAGGCATGAGACCCCTGGTCAGGGACCCACAGTGCCGGCTGTATGTCCTTCTGCTGTGCGGTGTGTGGGTCGCAGTTGCCTCCCTGGTCCCTACCACCACCCACAGTCACTGGAGCTGCTGGGGTCTCTCACACGCTTTACTTATGGGGTCACCACGCAGTCACAACCCCAGGGCCAACCTCCCCTGCCCTCCAAGAGGGTCAGAAGTCAGGAGCAACAGGAGGGGCGAGGCTAAAGGCACACTCCGTTTGTGGCTTGTGGAATCCCTGACAGCACCAGATAACCGGGAGCCTGGGAACCTGACTCCCCAGTGGGAAGGGAAGCAGGTTTCTACCTTCTGTTCCCCTGAATGGCAGCTGTTTGCCAGCGCCGGGAAGGTGGGCTTTGTCCTATTACTCTGCTGGAGGCAAACAAGGAAGCTGGGGGAAGGGAACTTCCATCTCTAGGAGGCCCTGCACTGCAAAGCGAATCATATCCGCATTAAAACTGCAGTAATCGAGGGAGAGAGACTGCGGGGTGGGGGGGGCGGGGGGGAAAGGGGAGCACAGGAACAGGGTGGAGAGATGAAAGCGGGGCCGTGGGCGCCAGGCGGACAGAACCTGCTGGGGTCCCAAATCCTCCCTCGATTCACGCTCATCACAGGGGCAGCTTTGAACTGTGTGTGGTGACATCACTCAGACGGATGGCTCCTGAGGTGGGCTATGGGCTCAGAGAATTATGTCAGGCACCCCCCACTTGTGACGGGTCTAATAATCCAGACCGACAGCCCACGGGAGTCTACCTCTCACGACGGCCACCTCTTCTCCCCTAAAGACCCTGCTTGCTTTAGAAGGAGCCCACGGAACCCATCACGACCCGCTCCTTGGTAGAATGAGTGGAAGACAACTTCTCCTTCAAGGTCACGTGGGCAAGCTCTGTGTCCAAAGGTTCTTGAGGTCAGAGAACCTGTCCAAAACCTGCCCGTGTCTCCAAGATCGGTTGGAGTTGCATTAGCCTGGGGGTGAGAGCGCAACGCCGGTGCTGTGTGCCAAGTGCTGGAGCACAAGGCCAGCGGTTCAAAACCACCCACCGCTCTGCGGGAGGAAGATGAGACTGTGTGCTCCTGCAAGAACTGTAGCCTCAGAGACCCAGCAGGACAGCTCTATCCAGACCTTCGGGGTCCCTGCAGCTCAGGACTGGCCTGATGGCGGATATTGTCATTGAACTGGGGGTTGGCTAGAGTCTTGCGGTTCCAAGGCAGAACTCTCATTCTCTGTGCACCTGACAGGCAGTCACCACCCACCCATCTGTCCATGGAGATCTGCAAGGACACTGACCAGGTTTCGGTGGAGCTTCCGGACGAAGGCAGACTAGGAAGAAAGGCCTGGCAACCTGTTTCTGAACGTCAGCCAGAAACAGCCTGATCGATCCCAACTGCCAGCTCTGGCCGGTCTCACCTCTCCTGGAAGCCAGCTGGGGCATGGAAAGGGGGATAGCAATGGAGGCCAGCGTGGAACCACTGGGGTAAACGCCAGGGCAGAGAAACAAGTCCACATGAGATCACGTGAAGCCACTACAGGGTGGGGGACCCCAGGGGCCACAGGGAGATTCGCCTGGCTCTGCTAGAGGTGGTGACATGGACAAACAGACTTGGAGGAGACACCGAGGAACCAGTCACCCAAAGTGTTTCTTCTGCAGCTAGAAGCTCAGGAGGCTACTGGTCTTAGTCACCAAGACCTGGAAGGTCAGGCCTGCAGGCAAGCATGCAAAGGGAAGAGAAGAATGTTCCAGATGGAAATCATTGGCATGCCCCACAACGCAAGTCAGACACTCATCCCCAAAGCCTCTGCCATGGTGCATTCTAACTCTCAGTGACCTTACAGGACAGGGTAGGACTTGCTCTCAGTGGGTCTCTGAGGCTGTAGGTCCTTAAGAGAGGAGACTGCTCATCTCCAGAGGAACAGCTGGGGGTTCAAACCACCCAGAGCCAAACCTGCTGCCCCACCAGATGGAGGAGGAGAGGCCAGGGCCTGACACCCAGTAGGTTCTTGGTGTTTGATGGGTCTTTGTTTTCAAGTTTTGGTTTGATTCGGCGGTTGGTTGGTTGGTTGGTTTGTTGGTTGGTTGGTTGTGACTGCCCAGTGTCAAGTCTGTCCGAAACCAGGGCTGTCACCAGGAGAAAGATAAGGCTGTCCACTCCTGCAAAGAGTTAGTCTCTGAAGCCAGCAGGACAGTTCTCCTCTGTCCTGCCGGGTCCCTGTGAGTCGGGATTGGCTCCATGGCTGTGAGTGGGATGTGCTTTGTGGGAAAGTCTTGCCTGATGATGAAATGCTCTTGGGGGGTTATCCACCTGCGGGTGCACACCCAGGAGACAGGGGGGCAGACACACGCAGGAGCTGGTGCTCTGGACCCCTGCCTGGCTGCTCAGAAGAGCCAGGAGGAAGGAGGGTCCAGAGTCACTGCAGATTGCCACTCAGCACCCTGAGAAACCAAGCTTGGCACCTGCCCACATGTCAGCCACGGTACTGTGGGCACAATGAGTCAGGTGCCAAAGGGCAAGAGCTCCCTGAGGAGCCTGCTTACCTTACACAGCCTGGAGCACAAACCCCAGAGCCTGCAGGGGACAGGGCAGGAGAAGCACTGTTTAGAAAGCACTGCATTTATCTGATGTGTGTATGTATATGGATGCACGTAGGTATGGCTAGTCTTGGTTGACTAGAGAATCGAATTCAAACACCAGTGATCCTCAGTCTTCCTCATGCCACAACCCTTTCAAATAGTTCCTCATGGGGTGGTGACCCCCCCCCCAAACTGTACCATTATTTCCGTTAATACTTCATCACTGTCATTTTGCTACCACTATGAATCTGGTGAAAGGGTCATTCAACCCCCAAAGATGTCATGACCCACAGGTTGAGAACCCCTGTTCATAGACATTCAAGGGTGTATAAAACAAAACTTTATATCAAAAAGAAACTAAGAAAACATTAATTGTATATTAAGAAAACATCCCAGCTCAGTCCAGATCAAGTCCAATATTACCCCATATACTGATATCAGTCCATAAATTCCTCTTTAGACTCAGCAGCCATGCAATGACACTGAGTGTGGAAACATCACTGGCCAGCACTGGCCTAAGGCCATCTCCACGTGGCTCCTCCAGCTCCAGGACTCTGGTTCTATCAGCGTAGCAATGTGTGGCTTGGTCCACAGGAATGTCTCCCAGGGAGTCTGTATCCCTCCTCCAAGGGGAAGATAGGAATTCCCAGAATCTTTGGGAGAAGGTCATGTCCACATGGAGATATTATTGGCTATGACTTGACTGACAGGCTAGGCTCCACCCCTCTGCAACTTAACAGCAGCTTATGTAACTGATGCAATGTATATGTGTGTATGTATGTGTGTGTATATATATGTGTTTGTGTGTCTATACATGTGTGTATGTATGTAGTTGTGTGTGTGTATAGGCAGAGAGAGAGCGAGAGGGCTCTGGTGAGGCTGAGGAAGATGCACCCGACTCTACAGAGATTATGATGGCTTGGCGGGTAAGTGTTGGACTGCTAACAGCCACCTTGGCAGTTCAAATCCCCCAGCCGCTCCTCGGGAGAAAGAGGAGACTGGCTGCCCCAGGAGAGATTTACAGCCTCATAAACCCTACATCAGGGCCCTATCCTGAATTCTTCAGTATGGATTTCAACTCAATATAAGATAACCTAAACCCTCACCACTGGGCAAACAGGAAACATCACAATAAACAGGAAAAAAGATTGGAGTTGTCAAGGATTTCGTCTTGCTGAGATCCACAAGCAATGCTCATGGAAGCAGGAGTCAGATCAGTAGGTGCTTCCCATCTGCGGCACATGACCCCTCTAAAGTGTTAAAGAGTAAAGAATGTCATTTTGAGACCTAAGTTGCACCTAACTCAGCCACGGTATTGCCCCTTTCCTCACATGCCTGTGAGAAATGGACAGTGTCTCCCTAAGCCTTGGGCATATCCCCTCTGGCCACAAGCGAGGGGCCTGGACAGCTCTCCTGTCAGACAGAGATGATGGTCACCTGGAGGACGGTGGGTGGAACAGTATGATACTTGGTCAGCTGACCTCCCTCTTGACCCAACCTGCACTTGCTCTAGGTTCAAACATGTCTTGCTTGTTCCATGACAGAATTCCTCTTTGGCATTTCAAATATCCTTGAGGGTCTTATCTTTATTACTCTCTTTATTTTTTCCCTTCTGTTTCATTTTGTTGTTCATGTTTCTGTTGGGTTTCTCCGTTTGTGGAGCATAGGAGCGGGTGTCCAGAGATGAGAACTGATGCGATGGGAGAGATGGGGGGACTGGGGAGCAAGTCATGAATGTGATGGGGGAAGGGAGCATCAGAACAGATTGTGATGACATCTATATAAATCATTGTAATGCACTTTAACTATGGACATGTACAAGATGTGAATAGGGTATCAAGAAAACTATTAAAAGAAAGAAATAGGGCTGAGCCCCAGTGACATAGTGGTTGTGTGCAGGACTGTGGCCCACTGGGTTGGAGGTTCAAATCCAGCAGCAAGGCTGAGCCTCCTACTCTCACCACCAGAGGGCAGCGATGCCCCAAAAACAAACAAAAATAAAGAAAGAAATCATGCTTGACCTAGGGTCAGCTAGGTGATGGAGGGAGAGTATTTGCTTAGGAGACACTGAGTTAATGTTCATGGTGGTGGAACAATTTAAGGAGGGATTTCCATCATGGCTGTACAACACGAAGCATGTAATCAATAGCACCAAATGATACAGGGAGAAGTTACTGAGTTGGACAATGTCTTGTTGGGCATATCTTTGTCACAATTTTTTAAAAGTGATTACATGACTAACAGGGAGTACGAAGAAGAAGAAAATTCTAAACTTGATCGTGGTCATGATTGCACAACTCCTCTTGAGATGATTGAACGGCTGAGTTGAACTGTATGTCAATGAAGTGCTGATATGACTGTGACAAAAGGAACAGGAAAGTTGGGCCTTGGATGAGGAAGGCTGAAGACTGAGGAGCCGATGCTGTTGGAAGGTGGAAAAGAATACTGCAGGGCACCCTGCAGGACGGCCTCGAGTACCAAGCATCTGTCTTAGAAGACATACAGCCAGAACGCTCCTTAGAAGGAAGGCTGGCAAGGCTTGGTCTCACCTCCTTTGAAGATGCTGTCCCTGGAGGAGGACACCATGCTTGCCAAAAAGTTGAGGGACCCTGAAGACGAGAAAGGCCCTCAAAGAGATGGGTGGACACACTGGCTGCAGCCATGGGCTAAGACATAAGAGTGCTGGCCAGGATGGGGCAGGACGGGGCAGTATGCTGTCCTGTTGTACACAGGACCTCTGAGCTGGAACTGACCATGACACCAAAGAGCATAGGGACATGAACCAGAACAGATCATCGATGGTGGGTTTGGAGATGATGTATTTGTGTGTGTGTGTGTGTGTGTGTGTGTGTACACAGAGACATTCAGAATGTTCAAGTCAGCCCACCGCCCGCCCTGGAAACCTCCAGCATCAGTTCCATTGCCCTAGGTGAGCACCAGGTAGCTCACCTGAGACAGGTGGGCAGTACCATGCAAGAGCTCAGCTACTATCTTCCTTCCCACCCAGAGGCTGGCTTCTCAGAGGGGTGACCTGCCGCCACACAGGCCTGGTGCGCAGAAGGACCCCGCCCTTGGTTCAGGGTACTTCCATGTCGGTCCTGAGCTGCTTCTTGCTTCATTCACAAGGGCCCCGTGCTGCAGTGCAGCTGTAAGCCCAACAAATGCCAACGCTGGCCCTGCCTTGTGCTATGCTTCTTCCTTTGCCTGAGGGCTTCTTGTCCATGAGGAACTGTGGCTAAGAGAAGGGACCTCCTTCCTTCTTGTCATCCCATGCCTGTCACTGGGCTCTCAGGACATGACTGAGAGCTGGCCCAGTCCTGCACCTAGATCTGAGGCCAAGAGCTGCCAGTTACACCCACGTCCTCGGCTTCCTTTCCGTCCGACAGCATCCTGCACCTAACAGTCCTGCACCCAGGAAGCAACTGTTGGGTGTCGCCCGGCCGACACCAGCTGTGGCAGTCAACTCACCTGGTGTCAATTTGAGGATGAAGCGTGTAGGGGTGGAGTCTCGCCCGTCAATCTGGAGATAGCCAATGAAACCTCTGTGTGGGCACGGCTTTCTCCTCTGAGAATTCTGGGAAATCTGGTACTTCCTTCTTGGAAGCAGAAGACATTCACTCAGACCCTTGGAGATGCTCTACTGACAAGACACAGGGCTGACTCCCTGTGAGACATCCCGGAGGAGAAGCCACATGGCTCTACCCTGATGGAACCAGACTCTGACGCTGAAAAATCCACATAGAGACCCTGGCCAGTGCTGAGATGCTTGAGCAGCCACAGAGAGGGCCCTGCCAGTGCTTATAACACCACTGGACCCTAAGACTGCTTTACCCACTTGCCCGTGATTGTGCTGCATTTTTTTTCAATGATTCTATTGGTGGTTCTTACAGCTCTTATAACATTCAATACATCATCTATATCAAGCACACCTGCACACATGGTGCCATATTCACTTCCAAATATTTTTATACTTGAGCCCGTGGTATAAGCTCCTCTTTCCCCCTCCCTTTTCTTTAATAAATCATTTTATCGGGGACTCATACACCTCCCCTCATGATCCATACATACATCAATTGTAAGCAGACCACATTTGCACACTTGTTACCATCATCACTCTCAAAACATCCTCCCTCCACTTAGACCCCCAGTACCAGCTCCCCATATTTCCCGATTGTCCTGCATTTGACATCATTGCATGTGCCTTGTGAGTCTGAAGAAGACTTGATAGACTGGTATTGGACATATGGGCTAATATCGGACTTGGGGGCTTGGACTGGAGTGGGCTGGGATATTTTCTTGACATACAGTTGCTCTTGTATATAAAGCTCTTTCTTATATGCATAAGAGCTTCCATGGATTTGTTTCTCTGTGGCAGAGTTCAACTGACCCAAGCAGTTTATGTATCTATGAGGAGGTGGGGGGGGAGACCGTAATCTTTATAGAAGTCGATCACCAGGTCTCTCTCACAAGGCGTTGCTGGACAAATTCCAGCTTTCCTTTATGAGCCTAACAGGAGGGCTCTTAGACCCAGACAGGTGAGGGGTAGAAGTCCAGTGCTGTCTTTTACTACCTTTCGTAGGCACCCTGGGGGCCTAGCAGGTTCTGTGTGGGGCCAGCAGTTCATTGTCGAGGCACACACTGTCATCTAAGCTTCCCATCAGACAGTGAAAAGTAAATGCGGGGCTGAGAGGGACGCAGGACAAGGAGGAGCGGAACGGGTGGGGAGCAGCCCCAGATCACAGTGCCAGCAAACGGAATGAAGAGTCTATAAGGTTGGAGGTTTGACCAGAAACGCCGGAACTCAGATTTGCGAGCTCCTGGGGTTCGTTCTAGTTCTTTCTGCATTTGTTCAAGGGGAAAGGGACAGAATTCCCAGCAGAAGCTGATGAGGTGGCCGCTGAAATCTCCGAAGGCAGAGACGGGTATGCCAATAACCACAGAGCCCCATGGCGAGGGCAGGGAGCCCTCTGCGCCCAGCACAAAGCATGGGCCGGCATGGCATGACGAAGTGGGCAGAAGTGCCTGTGGCCATTTCAGGTGTGCTGCTGGGCCCAGGTTACAAGGGCCGGGCAGCCTCCCAGGGCCCCATGGCGGTGAAGCCAAGACCAGGTGTTTAGAGGGTTTGCTGTTGACATATAGCCCGGGAACAGCCACTGCAGCATCACCTGTGAGCCGCAGAGAAACACAGGCTCATGCTCTGTCCTGGACCTCCGGGGTCAGGACCTCCCTCTCACAGGATCCAGGTGCCTCATGTGCACCTGAGGATTAGAACCAGGGACCCTGGAAGTCTCTGTCTCTGTGTCTGTGGTCGCTACAAAACCTGGTATCAATCTGGGTCTTAAAAGGATTAAGAGTGAAGGGGTGGAGTCTAGTCCGTCAATCGGATCATAGCCAATGAGGCCTCTGTGTAGGCATGGCCTCCTGAGAATGCTGGGATATCTGGTTTTTCTTCCTTGGAGACGGGAGATGTCTCTCTCTCTCTCTCTCTCTCTCTCTCTCTCTCTCTCTCTCTCTCTCTCTCTCTCCTCACTCCTCACTCCCTGGGAGACGTTGCAGCTAACGAGACACATGGAACTTATGCTAGTGCCCTGAGCTGGAGAAGCCACATGGACCTACCCTGATGCAACCAGACCTCTGAAGCCAGAAAGAAGCAACATGGAGACCCCTGCCAGCACTGAGATGCTTATAACGCCCCTGGATCCAAAGACTCTCTACCCACTGGCCTGTGATCGCCCTGCAGTCAGCTGCGTGAGTCTGCAGAAGTCTTTATAGATTGGTATCAGACATATGAGCTAGTACAAGACTTTGGGGCTTGGGCTAGACTGAGTTAGGATGCTTTCTTAATGTACAATTACCTTTTCTGTAAAACTCTCTCCTAGACACATATGCGTGTCCACGGATTTGTTTCTCTAGTCGACCCAAACTGATGCCCTGTCTGTCATCTAAGCCCGCACCCCATGCTTCTCTCTCCTGCCCACATCCCTGGTGTTTGCCCTCCAGTGGGATAAAAGAACCTCTCTCCCTTGGGCCCAGCTCTAATCCCAGATAAAGGACACAGACGGGTCCTGCCATGGTCAAGAGTGCATCCCTGGACCAACAAACTCCAGTCAGAGAGTATGACCAGAGGAAAAAAATCGGCAGCTGGGAAGGCCACCACTGTTTCGCGTGGCCATGGGGTGGACTGTGAAAATGGAACTCAGGAGATGTGGGCTCCAGAAACACGAGGGCGAGAGGTCACATGGTTCATGTGCTTGGCTGCTCACCACAAGGTCGGCGGTTTAAACCCACTCACTGCTCTGTGGAAGGAAGATGAAGCTGCCTGCTCTGGTAAAGACTGGCAGCCTCCAAAACCCATGGGGCAATTCTCCCCTGTCTCACAGGGTCCTGTGCGTCAGAATTGGGGTATGAGCCCCTCTGTCAAGCATGTTCTGTGCTTCATTGTGGCTCCTGCTGGCCTGGGCCCCTGAGCCCTGAGCCCCAGCTGGGACTGCCCGTGGCTCCTCTTCCACTGCATGTATCTTCCCAACCCCCTCCTCTTGACAGCAGTGGGGCTGGCCAAGACAGCGTCCCAGGCTCCGTCTGTTTCAGAGATTTAATTAAATTCAGAAGGAGCATTGATTTTGGTTTTTTTAGAAATGAGTTTTAAGGTGCATTGATTGGGAGAAAAATGGAAAGTAAACAATAAGTAGAGTACGTGTGTGTGTGAGTGTGACACTGGAACTGTCATGTATTAGGGTGCCAGACACCCTCCTCCACTCTGCTCACATGCTACCATCCAGTCAACGCCAACACACCATCACTGTAGGACAGGGTGGAACTGCCGCCACTGGCATTCTCTAAAACTGTCACTCTTTACAGGAGTAAGAAGCCCGGTCTTTCCCCTGCGGATCTGCAGGTGGTTTCAAACCTCTGCATTATGGATTGCAGCCCCACCCTGATCATTATGCCACCAAGGTTCACCATCCACAAGTGGGCCTTGCCAGGGCCCCCTGGCCCCCTGCCTTCACACAGCAGACAGGGGGGCTGCGCGGCATGAGTGGGCTCGTACACACAGCTCTCAATCCTTCCCACTCCACTCTGGGGCACAGACCCCCAAGCCCAGTTCCTCGGAGATCAAAGAGTTAAACCCACTCTCAGGAAAAGCCTAGGTCAGGGTCCCCTTCTCTGGGCTGCAGTGGCAGCAGGCACAGGCTGCTCGGCTGCTCACCCAAAGATCAACAGTTCAAATACACTAGGTGTTCAGCAGGAGCCAGGCCTGGCCCCTGCTCCCTGAGCGACCACAGGCTTAGAAACTCCAGTGGGATTTCCACTCTCCCTGGGGCAACTCAGAGTAACATCAGCCCAGGAGCTACGGCCTTGGTGGTTTGTGCTTCCTTGAGTTGAGCATCCAGAATTCCCATCAGTCAATTGATGAGTCAATCCATCTCTATGTTTCTCACACACACACACACACACACACACACACACACACCTGTGTCTCTCTGTCAGGCACACATCCCTGCTAACCCCGTGGGCCACAAAGCTTGGCTGCCCCGGTCTGCCTTTCTCGCTACCCGTGCAGGTGCTCCAGGTTCAATCCCACCACCTGCCAGTCAGATGGGGTCCAGGCGGCTCCCAGAGGAAGAGTAGAAGAAAGACCTGACCCTCTACTTGTGAAGACCAGCCAGCGACGTCGTGTTCCGATGTGCACAGGGCTCGGGAACACCCCCACAGAGGGGGAAGGCTCGGTCAACCCCCAGGGAGCCAACTGTGCCCCACGCCCCATCTGCCTTCCAAGTTACAAGCTTCCCGCCAACACTCAGAGAGAGGACCGGTGTCCCCAGATGACTCCTCTTCTCAGATGGTGGCCATGTCCCTGTAAATCCCAGAAGCAAGCATGCCCCTCACCTGCAAGACACCTGGGGAAAGTTGGGGGGGAGAGGAGGGTGTGGAATATATGTACATATATATTCATATACATATTTATATCACTGACTGCAATTGATCTACTCCGTGCCAACTCATCCCATAGCCATCCCCCTAGGACAGGGTAGAGCTGGCCCCGTGGGTGGCTGCTGACCTGATGGTGAGCTGCTCATCCCGTGAGCCAGTTCAAAACCACCAGCTGTTCTGAGGGAGGAAGGTGAGGCTTTCTGCTCCTCTAACGAGTGACCGTCTCAGGAACGCACGGGGGAAGATCTGTTCTGCTCTGTGTTATAGGGTCCTTATGAGTCAGAATCCTCAGAGGGAGTGAGTTTGGTGGATGGAGGGAGGGAGGGAAGGAAGGAAGGAAGGAAAGAAAGATAAATAGATAGATAGGATGGGATGGATGGATGCCTAGATAGATAGATAGATAGATAGATAGATAGATAGATAGATAGATAGAATGGGTAGATAGAAGAATGGATGGATGGATAATATACAGACAAATAGATAGCTACAAACATAGTAGATAGGTAGATATATAGATAGATAATAATATAGAGAGATCTATCTAGCTGACATCTAGCTGCAAAGATAGTAGATAGATAATTATAGAGAGAGATCTCTATAGCTGCATCTAGCTGCAAAGGAGGCAGGGAAATGTAGTCTTGATCCCAGGAGCCAAGCACCCCTAACAATCAGAGGCCTACTAACAGGAAGCCATCTCTGGAGGTGTCAACAGCAACTGTTGATGTGGTCAGGTGCCACCCAGTCAGTCAGCACCCCCTCCTGGGGGCCTGGCCCACGGCCGGCGCTGCCCCCTGCACATTGCTCTGACGAGGGAGCCCATCACTGCCACCACGGTGTCCATCCATCTCGCCGAGGGCCTTCCTCTTTCTCGACCACACATGAAGCCCTTCTCCAGGGACTGGTCCCTCCGGATAACACGTCCAGAGGACACGAGAGGATGTCTGTCCATCCTGGACTCTGAGGCGCATTCTGGCTGCACTTCTTCCCCGACAGACATGTTTGTCATCTTGGCCGTCATGGTACTTTCCATATCCTCTGCCAGCGCCATCATTCAAATGCATCCATTCTTCTCCGGGTTTCCTGATTCAATGTCCAATTTCCAACGGCATCTGGCTTTTATTTAATCTGGGGTTCGGCACACACCTCCTCTCAAAGACCAGACAGAGTCAATATCGCCGGCTTCGCAGGCCAGATGGTCTCTGTCTGGGCGACTCAGATCTACTGGACACGGCAGTTGATGAGTGTGAAGATGAGCGTGACTCACTCACGGCCCAGCCAGTTGCTGAAGAGCCCCTTCTGAGGGGTGGCAGCACTGCCCCGCACCAGCTCGCATGATCCAAGAATGACAATGGCAACATCCAACTATGATGACGGGAAAGGTGTCAGAGCTTTGATTGTGAACGTCCACTTTTGTGGAAGGCTCTGGAGGACAGTGGGAGCCCAAAATCCCTCTGTAGAGGACCTATTTGGATTAAGCCTCTGGCAGATCCCCTCTGGCCACAGTCAAGGGAGACAAACAGCCAAACAGAGACTCTTGTAAACTTGATTATGGTGCCTAGAACTGCCATAGCTGTAATAGGATGGCTGGTGATTGACCCCCTCTTAACCCATCCTGAATTTGCTTTCGGTTTAAATATTTCTCTCTGGCTCCTCACTAAAAAATTTGTCTCTCTGGCACAAAGAATGAGAAAAAGACCGGCTGTTAGGACTTCATTGTCAGTTTGGTTTCATGAGAGAAGAGATACTGGTCTTGTAAAGGGAGACAGCTCACTGCTGAGGCCAGAGACTCCACAGGAGATGGTGCTTGTTAGGGCTGGAGGGGGGGGGCCCTTGGGGACCCCAGAGGTCGGGCAAGGCTGGGGCAGAGCTCCCTAGGAAGTGCAAATGAAGCGGAGGCAACCATGAATCCGGCAACCCAGGCGCCAGCA
The DNA here is from genome assembly GCA_004026705.1 of Nesogale talazaci. NCBI lineage: Eukaryota > Metazoa > Chordata > Mammalia > Afrosoricida > Tenrecidae > Nesogale > Nesogale talazaci. The sequence goes on along the minus strand of PVJH01010647.1, from coordinate 30,381 downwards.
CAGACTGACAAAGGCTCCTGCTGAAGCCGGCGGCGGGGGGCAGCATCATTCTTTCTGCCTTCAGGAGGTTTCTCCCCAGCTTTGGGGCACCCCAGGGAGATGCTCCTGACTCACCCACACCCCACTCTGGATTCAGAACCCCAGGGAAGGGGTCCTCCACCTACCTTCCTTAATGCCACAACCCTTTCATACAGCTCCTTACGAGGGGGTGACCCCCAACCATAACATACTTCATCACCGTCATTTTGCTACCGGGGTGAATCGTCATGTAAACATCTGATAGGGAGGATGTATTTTCATCGTTACACATTGAAGATCCTTAAACCTCATTAAAGCATCGTGATTAATCACAAAACAAGACGTAATCATATTTTGTGAAATACTTACGTGTTTTCCAATGGGCTTCGGCCCCAAAGGGGTCGTGATCCACAGGTTGAGAACCGCTGCACTAGGGCCATCCGCAAGACGTCCATTGTCTGGAATTCTCATCACTCTTTGGATGAGCAGGTGGTCAGTGGGCAGCCCCCATGGACACTGCTAGCTCCAGGCGTCTCTGGGACCGTTTGAGTGCGGTTTCACAGTGCGTGTGCCCTTCCCGGGTTCAGCACTCCTGACCTCCTCCATATGGTGACACCCTCGGGTGAGACAAAGCGTTCAGCACCCACAGAAAGAAAGGCGAGTGGGGGGAGTCAACCACAGGTGCTGCCAGAGAAAGGCCTGGCCGTCTCTGCCCATCGACATACAGACACACCCTGACATGTACATGCACAAAAACCCTCTAGGACAGCGCTTTTCACCCTCCCTCATGCCCCGGCCCTTTTATACAGTTTCTCATGGTGTTGGGAACCCCCCAACCCTAACATTATAGTCATTGCGACTTCATCACTGCCATGTTGCTACTGTTAGGAATCGGGAAGCCCCTGTGGAAGGGTCGTTTGACACTCCCCCCGCCCCCACAAGGAGTCACGACCCACAAGTTGAGAACCGCTGCTCTAGAAAGTGATGGTGGCACCCTTGTTGGGACACCACCTGCTTTGCCAGGGACACGCGCTTGACAGAGATGTGGTGTGGCCCTCGTCAGTGTCATCATCGTAGTCCTGAGTCAGAGGCGCCTCCGTGTCCACGAGCAGCAGATAATACATGAATGTGGGACCGTGGGCCTTTGTCCTGTGACCTCTGGCCCTGTCCACTCAGCATCCTCTTTGCCAGCCTTACAAACCCTGCCTTCACCCCCACCCCACTGTTTCAGCTTATGACGGCCGAGTAGCAGTCCCTCGTGTGGGTAAATCCCTCCTGAGGAGCCCTGGTGGGTTCCTCGTTCGCCTGCTAACCATAAGGTCAGCAGTTTGAAACCGCCAGCCACTCGTCCAGAGAGAAATGAGGCTTTCTAGGCCCGTGAAGAGTTCCAGGCTCTGAAACCACAGAGGCAGTTCTACCCCATCCTATGAGTCGCATGGACTTGCTGGAAGCCAGTTTGGTTTGTAAGGAGACAGGCCGCCTCTGTTGGAACCTGAATCCTGCAGGCCAACCTGGGAGTTCTTACCCCACCCCCACCCTGGGAAGCCAGCTGCTTCCTGCTGTTAGCAGATGGGGCTGAGAAAAGCCCGTGAGATTGGGGGTGGAATTAAGAGATAACGTGAACAACCCTCGGCATAACGGACCCCTGAGAGGGAAAGGGCCATGTGTCCTCTCAGACAAAGAGGGAAAGGGCCGTGTGTCAGCTCAGAAGAGCTAGGAACAGAACCAGGTCTCAACTCTGGGAGGAAGTGGGTGGGGATGGAGGCGAAGGAGATGAAGAGCGAGGCGTAGGGACCACTGGAGGGGACACTGGTCCGACCTGTCAGCCTTCTCCCTGCTCACGATAGCAAGTTCAAAGAGGACAGACAGACAGACCCGGGCACGACTCTCAGAGACGTGTGAAAAGTAAAGGGGTTGAGTCAGAAACGGTGACACACGGCGCTGTCTCATGTAGACGGCATCTCTAAAGAGGAACGGAGGGGTAGAAGACAGGGGGCTGAGGGTGCCCCCAGGCGCCGCTTCAAAGGTGGGCTTTCTGGGGTGCTTTGGGACAGTGAGACCTCACTGGATCCTGGCCAAGCAGCTGCATTCACAAATAAAACTGATGGATGTGTGAAAACTCATAGAAAGGTACCCTCCCTTGTCCCCCTTCCCCCACCCCACCCCACCCCCAAATAAGAGACGGCTCTGCTGCGTGTTAAAACGGAATTCAAACCGGATGTGCTGGAAAGTGGCCTGGCTGGCACTAAATTTAGTTTCCACGCAAGGCGGTGGGAAGGGAGCCTGACAAGGAGAAGTGGGCGCGGGCACAGAGACAGGACGTGAGCGCGTTCCCACCTGTCAGAGCCACGCTGTCAGCTCACACCTTCCACAAGAGCCGGGGAGGGGGGGGCCAAGGGAGGGGGGAGACGGGGGAGAGTGAGAAGCCCACAGGGAGTGAAGAGGGGCGGGATGGAGAAGCAGAACAAGAAGAGGCGTTTGAGAAGGCCACCGTTTCTTGAGTGTTAATGGTCACGGAAAGTTCTGGGAGTCCTAATGGGGTGCTGGGGCACCGGATTCTGTGTCTCTAACAAGCTCCCTGATACTGAGGCTGCCGCTGGGGCTAGGGCTGAGGCTAAGTCTGCACTGGGGTTGGGCTGAGTCTGAGGCTGGGGCTGGGGCAGGGGCTGGGGCTG
>PVJH01010647.1:0-27588 GCA_004026705.1 Nesogale talazaci | reverse complement strand
TGTGAGTGCAAGGCCCCTCTGATGGCTGCTAGGTGTTGTTCCGAGGCCAGCAGACATTTTCAATGACCATGGCTCAGAGGTAGGGTTCTTTTCTCCCATACAGGAGACCCCAGTTCAATTCTCACCCAGGCGCCTCCCCACAGCCTGGTGAGGGAAGTTGATGTGATGCTGGGATGCTGCACGGTTTGCCCTAGATCAGCGGTTCTCAACCTGTGGGTCGCGCCCCCTTGGGAGGTTGAACGACCCTTGCACAGGGGTCTCCCGATTCATGGCAGTAGCAAAATGACAGTTATGAAGTACAAGGGAAATAATTTTAGGGTGGGGGGGGGTCACCACCACATGAGGAACTGTATGAAAGGGTCACAGCATGAGGAAGGTTGAGAACCCCTGACCTAGATCATCCAGACTAAAGAAGCCTAGGAAGACAGGCCTGGCACTCTGCCCACCGAAACCTGCAGCTCCGATTCACAACCCCCTGCGGGGCCATCATGGGACCAGGTAACGTTTCATCCCATCATGCAATGGGGTGGCGATTCAGGAGGGCGTAGATTTGACTGCAGCCCTGGGGTGCTAATCTTACTGTAAGCAGTTCAAAACCACCACCCGCTCCGTGGTAGAAAGATGAGACTCTCTCCTCTGGCTATGTTGCAGTCTCAGAAACCCTCAGAGTCGCTGTGCCTCGGACTCCACTCGGTGGCAGTGAGCTCGGTGTTCATCAGAGAAGCCCCGGTGGCGTCAGGGCTGCACCCTGAGCCGCCAAGTGCACGGCCGGCAGTTCAAACCGGCCAGTCACTCCGCGGGAGAAAGACGTGTCCACCTGTCCCCACAGTTTCCGGAGCCCACAGGGGCCTTCCCCTCTGTCTTAGAAGGGCCGCTGGGGGTCAGGATGCAGGTAAAGACGGGACTTTCTACTCCCGTAATGAAGTGCAGCCTTAGAAACCCACAGGGCAGTTCTCCCCTGTCCCCCAGGCCGCTACGCGCGGGAATCGACTTGGTGCTGTGTGCCTGGGTGTGGCGTCAGCGTGAGCATTTCCAAACCCCTGAATGGCCCCAGGGCGGCTCGGCCAATGTCCCACCTCTCCACACAGCAGTCTCCCACGGCCTTACTCCAAGGTGTCACCTGACCAGCGGATCCTTAATCCTGCGTGGGCGGCAGCTAACCTAAGGGGTCGGGGGGACCCACCCCGCAGCTGCATGGGAGAAAGGTCAGGAAAGCTGCTCAGAGAGAATGGCAGGTGGCAGCCTGAGGCTCTTCCCCCGCGGGGTCACTGTGGATCCAGGGGGTGACTTCCCACCACCACACCACCCTTCCTCCCAAGCCTGAGCCGGAGAGTGCTAGAACAGGCTTCTCTGGGGAAAGAAGCCCAGTGCCTGGTCTACTGTGTGTGTGTGTGTGTGTGTGTGTGTGTGTGTGTGTGTGTGTGTGGCAGAGGGGGGGGGGGTGCTGATTAGCATACAAATCACTGTGTTTTACTTCTGGCTCTGAGCAGATCCAGGCTAATGAAGCGATGGCTTTAAAAGTCTATCTCTCCTGAAACGTCTAATTAATCTGATGCGGGAAGGTGCTGAGAACCAGGCTCTGCAGAGCTCGCCGGGGTGGAGAGGAGACAGGGCTGTGGATGCAGAGACGTGGTTGCGGGAGGGGGTGGGTAGGCAATCACCAGCAGCAGGTCGGGGAGGGCAGCCCACCCCGCATGGGTTTCACGTGGCCGCCAGTGAGTGACCAGAGGCAGCGCAGGGGTTGTCACTGCAAGATCAGGGAAGGAGGACAGGGGAGGGGAGAGGCGGGGGCAGGGCCAACAGTGTGTGCTGGTTCAAAGTGTACACATGTACACTCACACACACGTGTGTATGCCGGGTCATCGAGATGATGCACGCCTTACAGTGCTGGGAGCTCTGCCACTGGGATGTCCAGTGCCAGCATGGTCACCCCCGGTGGACGCTTTCTGTGAAGCTTCCTGACTAAGCAGACCAGGAAGAAAGGGCTGGAAATTAGCCATTGGGAACCTCAGAAGACCCACGTATTTGGAAGCACCACTGGGAGGGGCCAGTCACTGCAGGAGCAGGTGGTGTTTGTTGAGAGAAAGGGCTGGTGAGGCCGAGGGAGATCGGGTAAGATGGACGCTCACAACCACTGAGACAACAGCCTCAAACATGCTGCGGGGGGTGAGGGCGGTGCCACCAGGAGCACGCTGGACCACAGCTATCCACCCATCCACCCACATGCGTGCCCACACACCTGACCACTTACCCACTCACCCACTCACCTACCCTCTGACCCACTCACTCCACCCACCCACACACCTGCTTACCTACTCAATTTCCTACCTACCCAACTACCCACCTGCCCACCCTACTTATCAACACACCTGCCCACCCACACACCTACCCACATACCTGCGCCCCTATCCACCTACATACCTGCCCACCTGCCCATCTACTCACCTACATACCAACACACCTACCTCCCTATCATTAGCTAGCTAGCTTTTTCCTTTCTTTCTATTGGCCACATCTATCTGTCATCCATATTTATCTACCTTTCTATTATTCATATTCATTTATCATCTATATTGCTCATCCATACTTTCATCCATAAATTGCCATTATCCATATCTATTTTTCTATTATCCATATTCATCTATTATCTATCTCTATCCCTTATCATATGTATCTCTCACCTGTATCTTTCTATGCTTCTATCCTCCATATCCAGTTATCCCTCAACCGTATCTATATATCACATATTTCTATCTGTCTTTCTCTAGATTATCCATACCCATGTATGTCTCATCCATATCTACTTACCTGCCTATCTGACACCTCTCTCTCTCTCTCTCTCTCTCTCTCTCTCTTTCTCTCTGACACATATCACACTTTGTCATGTGCCAAGATTTCTCTAAACACTCTAAAGACCTTAACCCACATAATCATCATGGCAATCAAATAAGACGTTCTCTGGTTAAGGAGTCCCAAGCCCAGAGAGGTTGGTGACCACTGCCCAAGGACACAGCTAGTGGGCAGAGGCATCTAACTGCTTCACGCTCACGTGTTCAAATGCACCTGTGGGTGCCACAGACCTCAGACTGAGGGGATGAAGGGTATGCAAGAGGGAGCTGCTGGATGATGAAAGCCCCCCCCCCATCTGCTACGCACTGTGCACCCCACCCCACTGCCCCTCTGCATGAGGACAGAGAGGCAGGTCCTGCACAGGGAGACCCCATGGCCTGGGGTTCCATGCCCACGGCAGCCCCTCAGGTGCAGCCATCCTGTCTGTCGGGGAAGGCAAGGGTGTGGCTAGTCACTGCTTTCGACAGAGCTTTCAGGCTGACAGGTGAGGAAGAAAGGCCTGGCAACAGAGGAAGTCCTATGTGGAGGATGGTCTGACCCACCACCGACCCCGGGGAGGGGACCAGATGGGCCAGCTCACTCCACTGTGTCCCACGCCCTGGAGGCTCACAGTAAGAAGGCATTACTTGTTAATGATGATGACCGGGATGATGGGTATCATCAGGAGTCCCCAGTGTCCAACAGAAGGAAGCACCGTCAGGCCCCTCCCCATGCTTACCATGCTTCCGGTGTGTGAGGCCAGGGTGGCTGCCACAGGCTCCCGGAGGGCCTTCCTCTGTTTCACTGACCTCTGCTTCACCAGGAACTTGTCTCTCCCGAGAACGTGTCCCAGCTACAGAAGGAAAAGTCTCACCATCTCTGAGGGGTGCTCTGGCCATACTTCTTCCGAGACAGAAGCCTCTGTCCTTTTAGAAACAGCCCATGCTTCTTTCGAGGGTCTTCTCCAGCCCCACAATTCAAACACATCAACTCTTCTGTGGTCTTTTGGACTCAGCATCCCACTGCCACATGGGCAGAAGGTGGTTGGAAAGACCGTGCGTGCCTCGGGCCAGGCGCACCCCAGCCTGCAAGGTTGATCCTCTTGCTTTTCAATATTCTAGAGTGGTCTGTGCAGGGGACTCATCTGATGATGGTGTCTCTTGTCACCTGCCTGCTGCTGTCAGGAGCGTTGATTGTACTGTGCAGTGAGAGGAAACGGCCCTGATGCCCACCCTGTCTGATGCCCCTGGTCCCTTCCATAAAGACCTCTTCATCCACGCACAGGTCCCACATGCGCACAATAAAGGGTTCTGGAATCCCCATTCTTCTCAAGGTTGATTATCCACAAGTGGTTATGACCCATTCCTCCTGCTCCCATTTTGCAGCTCAGGGACACTGAGCCTCAGAGACAGGAAGCAGGTCATCCAAGATCACACAGTGGAGTGGATGGTTGGGGTGGGGGGGGGGTAGAGTACTGGCTCTGTGAGCCTTCCACTTTCCCTGCAGGACAGCAGGGCTCCAAGGGGACAGAAGGGAAACTTGACAGGAGAGTGAGGGTGTCTCCAGTCCTCAGAGCTCCATCCAGGGAACCCAGGTCAGCCAGGCCACCTCAGGGACCGGCCTTGCTTGGACTGAGAGACCCCCACCCCAGGACAGGGGCTGCCAGTGACAACAGGACTGTCTCCCTACTGCCAGCACCACAGGAATGGCAGCTTCTGCTCCAAGTTTCTCACAGACTAGCACACTCACTGCTCACACACCCCACACGGCTAACACGGCCCCTGTGTTCCAATCTCCATTTACCCACAATGCCAGGGGGAGTCCTGACTACCCACAATGCCAGGGCCTGTCCTGGTGGAGAGGTGGAGAATGAACCACAGCTCCCACTGGCATCTGTGATTTCTTGGGATTCTCATCGACAACTCTCTACCAGGGCTGGTCATGTCCCCCTGCCAAGGTTGCTGGGTGACCCTGCCCGTGTGGTCCATCCCTTTGCCCAGACCAGGGAGGGAGTTGATGCAGAGGAGTCCTCTGACTTTACTGTGTATGAGTGTGTGTGTGTGTGTGTGTGTGTGTTTCAGCCGGGAAGGAGTCCTGTGGGCAGTGGGCAAGCGCTTGACTGCTAGCCTGGCTGGTCAGCCATACAAATCCACCAAAGACCCCTCCCACTCAGAGGACAGCCCAGGAAACTCTGGAGGGCAGATCTCTTCCACCCTGTGGGGTCACTGCCTGTCCGAGCCCCTGGTTGTGCAGGGAAATCTACCGGACCATGGGCTGAGGTAGCTCGGTCGAGAACCAGCAACTTGTGCCTGTTGCCAGAGCCGTGGGGCGTGGAGCGCAGAGAATCGAGCCGATCACGTTGGAAGTTAGGCGAGACAAAGGGCCATCGCTTTTCATGATTCGCCTTTCTGCTATCTGTGTTTCAACCGTGCACGTGACTGTTTTAAGGCCTGTGCATGCCCCCCCCCCTCTGGTACGTATGGGAGCCCTGTCCTATAAGGTCACCAGGAGTCAGGGCCGCCTAGTAACACGCACTCCCTGCCGTGGAGTCGCCAGCGGCTCAGCAGCCCACAGACAGGGTGGCACTGCCCCAAGACGAGCTCTTTACGTGAGCAGACAGCCCGTCCTCCTCCACCACAGCGACGGGTGCCTGAATGCCCGTGTGAGCAGGACTCCCTGCACGAGGTCACCCAGGCACTGGAATGCTTAGGAAGCACCAGGATACACACACCCACTCTAAGAGGGTGGCACCCCCAGAAAGCAGGGGGGCAAGGGGGGGAAGAGTGAGGCGGTGGGGTTACACACCCGTGGCTCGCACAAGCAGAGGTGGCCCTTTTGCTGTTGTGAAGGTGGGTCTGGGGGAGACAGGCAGCTAGAGAAGCAGGGTGCAGGGAACCTGCCAGGTGGGGGAGGAAGAGAAAGCCTCTCCCTCTAAAGCAGGGGTTCTCAACCTTCCCTTTCACACAGATCCTTATTTTCATTGCTACTTCACAACTGCCATTTGGCTACTATTATGCGTAAGGCGATCCCTGTGAAAGGGTCATTTGACACCCCCTCCCCCCAAAGGGGTCGCGACCCACAGGTTGAGAACCGCGGATCTAGCATACGGACACAGGTGGGGAGACATTGCCCTGTGGTCATTGCTGCTGCTTGTGGACTTCTCCGGTGGGAGCCGCGATGCGGTTTGACACCGGGCCGTGACATCACCACCTCAGCAGGTTTACAGCCCTGGCTGGTCACGGCCACTCCCCGCAGGACTCCTTCGGGTGCATTCTCGCCAGGGGAGGGGCTCCAGGATTCCCACGGTCGGGTTCGGTTCCTGGAGCGGCTAACCTTGGCTCTTGGCTCTTGGCTCTTCATGGCGCTGAAAAGATTCATGCAGCAGAAGCCCTTTTGTAATCCAGGAGACTTTGAGGAGAGAAAGGGAAGTTTCGGGTATGACAGTCTCACAAGGTACACGCTATTTCTGGAAAGCGTGTGCGTAAACCGCGCGGGAGCTCGTGATGGAGCGGACAGCAGGGTGGGAAGAACACGGGAACAGGGGCCAGAACCGAGCCCGCGAGGGTGGAATCAAGAGCAGCTGATCCGGAGGCCGAGGTCTGAGAGGGAGCGCGACCCAGAGCCTGGACAGCGCATGTGCGCCCAAGCCCATGCCCTCGCTCGTGCCCGCACCCGTGCTGGAACCCTCGCCCAAGCCCAAGCCCTTGCCCACTTCCTCATCTGCGGCCAAGACCGTGTCTGCGCCTCACCTGCATCCGCGTCCTCGCCTGCCCACCTGCAAGAGCACAGCTGAACAGCAGCAGGGGAGAAAGCGGGCAGCGGCCTGCCCTCAGCCAGCTGTTATTCCCCCTGGCTGGCAGTATTGGCTGAACTTACTGGCTGAATTCCAAGGGTCCATGGGTGATGCCATGTGGCTGGTGCCTAGCATTGTGTGTTGGCCCAGGTAGCTTTACCTGGGCCTGGGTGACTTGTCTCTGAGCTCGCTCAGTTCTGGATTTCTCAGAGGTTTCTAATTCGCATGCCTGATTTCTTTCCACCCCCCTCAGCGTGGCATGGAGAGCACCCTTCCAGGTAGCACAGGCATCAGGGAGGACACCCTGCTTTGCCTCTCATCTCGCCACCTGTCAACTGGGGGCTTTGTTTTGAAGTCAGTGACACCCTGCAAAGCCCCACAGCCCCGTGTGTCCAGTATGTGGCAGCCTCGTCCCTCCCTCACCAGGCTAGGCATGATGGCCAGGGCATGATGGTCAGGACAGGCCTTCATCTCATCCACACCCCCCACTCTCATTAGGGTGTACAAGAATGAAGCAGCAGAGTGAGAAGACTCTTCTAGAAGCAGGGGCTACTGGAGAGGGGGGGTGTGTGGGGTGTGCGTGTGTGTGGGGTGTGCGTGTGTGTGTGTGTTGAATGGGCTCACTTCATCTCCCCCACAGCTGGCATCTCAGTGGAACCTTGGCAGCCACGGTTGGCTGGCTGGAACAAAAATATGAAATTAGTATTTTCACTTCCACTTAAGCTTCTCCATGATTTAAAAAGAAAAAAAAGCCCAAACACAGAACCAGCAGTTCCTGGGACTAGCATGGTGTTGGTGAGTGGTCCTGAATCTCAGCCTGTGGCCTGGGCTGGGATGGCTGCCCACACTTCCTGCCTGGTGACGGGCGGGTGCGTTGGACCAGGCCTGTGCCCGCCTTTAGAGCAGCGGTTCCCAACCTGGGGGCCGAGACCCCTTTGCTTTAGATGTGCACAATCAGTCATGCCCCACAGCCACGAGGGTGGGACGGTGGTCATCTCACTTTACAGCCGAGGCACAGCGGGGTGATGTCAGTCACCCAAAGCCACAGCGCTTCCACGTGGTAGTGCTGGGGCCACACATTCTGACATGGACGTTGACGGTGCTGGGGGAGAAGATTGAATGCACCACGGAATTCCAGAAGTACAAACAGACCCGTCGAGGAGGAAGCACCGCCAGACTGCTTCTCGGAAGTGAAGATGGGGAGACTCCTTGGCCATTTGAACATGCTATCCAGAGGCACCAGACCTGGAGAAGGACGTGATAAAGTGGAGGGACAGTGACAAGAGAGTGTGAGGTGGGCCAGGACCGAGCAGGGTCTCCTTATGCTGTGCACATGGTGGGTCAATGGGGCCCAAGGGCAACACCGACGGCCATTTGACACTTTCTTGCAATGTCTCCACTTGCATGCTTACTGTGCACCTCAAACTTAGAATGTCAGAAGATAAACTCCCTGTAGCTTCACTATCCTGCTCCTCCCACCTACTCACATACTCCTCTCCCCCCACCCCCAAATGAAGAAACAAAAAAACTACCCCCTCCCTAAATCTTCCTTCTCTCAGGGAATGACAGCTCCAGCCTTAGTCACTGAGGCCAAAACCTTGGGTACATCCTTCACACCTCTTTCCCATCCTCCCACACCACAGCCAATCCACTCGAGAACCCCTCCAGAACAAAATGCACCTTTCAGATCTCTACAGAATGTCACCGCCACTCGCCCTTTCATCTGCTGCTGCCTAGGCCCAAGGCAATAAATAGCATGTCTCTCTGGATTCCCACAGTCACGTCCAATTGTCTTTTGGGTTTCCAGCCCCGACCACCCTGCAGCCTCCTCTCAGCACCAAGCATAAGTCAGGTGGTGTCACTGTGCTCCAAAGACAAGACAATACACCTAACTTTTTTCTCTTTCTTTTTTTACATTTTACTGGGAATGCTTACAGATAGCCTAACAATCCAAAGTTCACTTAGATCAAGCATAATTGTACAATCTCTGCCCCCTCCGTTTCAAAACACTTTCTTTCTTCTTCAATGCTTTGATATCAGCTCCCTTTTATCCCTTCCCTCCTCCACCTTACCCCTCAGGAACCCCTATCATGTCTTACACCATCCCACATATCCATTCACCTACCATTCTGTTTTTCTTTCCCCTCGAGTGGCAGTATGTAGTCATGATTGCTATCAGTTCCCCTCTCCTTCAGTATCCTCTGGGAATCATTACTACTGTTACTGTTCCTGAAGGGCTTATCTCTCTTGGATTCCATGCATCAAATGATCTTAATTATACAAAGGAACATCCACAGGTCTCACAAGGTGAAGGAGATGGAACTGAGACCAACTAGTAAGAGAAAGAACTATCAAAGAACTCGAAGATAGTCACGTGCTTCGTCAGTGCTAGACAGTTCCCTGGATGCAGCATCCCCTCCGAGTGTCACTTCTGTGCAACAAGCGGCCAGCTAGCAGGGAAGCAACAGAGCCCGCACGGAAGAAGCACACCAGCCCGTGTGACCAGGAAGTTCTGACAGGAATGGTATCAGGAGTTCAAAGACAAACATTCGAATTGGCAAAAAGGAGCATAGGCTAAGTGGAGACCTCAAACCCCCCTGTAAGGTAATTGGACAGTCCCTCACAGAAGAGACAACACCCTTTTCATGGCTCTCGGGTCCCTCTACAGGGATTGATTCCCGCCTTCGCCCACCCTATTCTCTTTAGGGCAGTCACACCTGCCCCGTGGCTCTTCTTGAGAGGAGCCGGCACGCCTGCCTTCCTGAGGAGTCTTTCCACGCCTTCTCCCGCTGCCTGGAATCCAGATCTGCCTCGGGGTTCTCAGCACGCCTCCCGGACCTTTGCACCCCTGACATCCTAGTGGAATGGAACCCCACCCCACGCCGAGCCGTGGCATCTGCGATCCCCCTACATTGCTTGATGTTCGTCGTGAGCTCCTGGAGCAGCACCTGGCACAGAGAAGGGGAGAAGCACACGTTGCTTCATGTGCCAGTCCCCACAGCAGAGTCCACTTTGCGCCTGACAGCGGTGAGTTGCCTGGTGTCGAGTCAGGGCTGTCTTCGGGTGACCGTGTGCCTTGCAGAATAGAACTGCCACAAGGGCTTGGTGGAAGCAGGTTTCTTTCCAGGCCTTTCTTCCACCATGATGCGGGGATGGGGTCGGTAATGGGAACCCTAGTGACGCAGTGGTTGCGTATGGGGCTGCTACCCACAGAGTCAGCTGTTCAAAACCATCAGCAAGAGAAAGACCGGGCTCTCCTCCCAGAAAGACTCAGTCTTGGAAACACACAAGGGCCGTTCTCCCTGTTCTGCCAGGTCAGTATGGGTCGGCATGGGCTCGCTGGCAATGAGATGATAATAATAAGCAAATCCAGGTCCTGTCCCGGTTTGGGTGAGGTGCCTTTCCAAAGGCCTCTTACTTCAGAACTGAATTTTCCAGAACATTGTGCCAGGTTAGTGTTTCTTGGGGAACTCTGGGCTAAGGAGATGGGAGGGTAATTTTCCCAGTTGGATTTCTGGCCGATGGCAGCGAAGGTAAGATAAAATAAAAATCATGGGGACGTCAAAAGGACAAGAACCAGCAAAATTCATGAACGATTGCCGGTGATTAGACACAGGCCAATGGAAATGCTCTTCCCTGTTGTGGGAGGAACATTGGGCCACCTCTGACCTCGCTCCCCCAGGTCTGCACCCAAATCCCGCTTCCACAGACACTCTCCTTACCAGCTGTGAAGGTAGCTTTACTTGCATGTCTATGAGTTTGGTTTCCATCTTCCCTGCACGTCTGTAAGCTCCAGGAAGTGAACAATGGCTGATCCACTCCCTTCTCTGTCCCCGGTGCCTGACACATCTGGGTCTCGGGAGAAGTACAGCCAGAATGCTCCCTAGAAGCAAGGATGGCAAGACTTCATCTCCCACGTTGTTGGGAGAGACCAGTCCCTGGAGAGGAACGCCCTGCTTGGCAGTGTGTGTGGGGGGGGGAGTGGGGGGCGGCAGGACAGAGGGAGACCCTCCACACAGTGGCTGCAGCCGTAAGCGCCAAGAGAAGGGCAGTTGTGGATGGAGCAGGACCGAGCAGGGCTTTGTCCTGTTCCACGCAATGCCGTCATCAGTCAGAGCCTACCCAATGGCACCCCACAACAAGACCACGCGTTGATCATCCATAGGGTCCTCACGAAGACCTGAGCGTCACCAAGACAGGACAAGACAGAAGAACCGATGCGTTCAAGCCGTGGCGCCGACGAATCATACTGAACACCCCCGGAGCTGTCCAAAGGAGGGAGACAGCCATCCGTCTTGGAAGAAATACCACCGCGTTCTCCTTAGAAGTGAAGGTGGGGCTGAGCCCCCGTGGCGTAGTGGTTGTGCGCGGGACTGCGGCCCACTGGGACGGAGGTTCGGTTCCAGCGGTGGGGCTGGGCCTCCTGCTCCCGCCACTGGAGAGCGGTGATGCCCACAAAAAACAAAAAAAAAGAAGTGAAGGTGGGGAGACTCAGACTCAGCTACTTGAAACAGGACATTGGCAGGGCGGGCCAGTGGGTATAAGGGGAAATCACCTTGGTAAAGTGAAAGGTGAGAGGGAAACTCAAAGGAAACCCCTCAGGGAGACAGGCTGACACGGGAGCTGCAACGATCAAGCAAGGTTCTGCTAGACACACAAGCCAGAGCGGACCTGATGCCAGCCACAGCAGTCAGTCGACGTCCAGTGAACAATCACTTGACCAGGGACCAGGAAGCGGCACGCAGCAGCCCTGGGATGGAGTGCGAATCCGGGTGGACTACAGAAACAAATTCATAGACACTCACATGTGGATAAAAAGGAGTTTTATATACAAGAGCAATCGTATATTGAGAAAATATCCCAGCCCAGTCCAGATCAAGTCCTTAAGTCTGATATTAGCCCATATGTCTGATATTAATCTATAAAGTCCTCTTCAGATTCAAGAAGCACATGCAATGATGCCAACTGCAGGATGATCACGGGCTGGTGGGTGGGAAGTCTTGTGGATCCAATTGCAGTAGAAGCATCTCAGCACAAGTAGGCAGGGGTCTTCTGGTGGCTCCTCCAGCTCCAGGGCCCTCGAGTAACTCCATGTGTCTTATCAGCAGGAATATATCCTGGGGAATGAGCGTGTGTTTCCGCCCTGCCCCTGCTTCAGCAAGCTATTTACCTCCTTAATACCTCCAAATGAGGTCATCAAGCTGCGACCTGACTGACAAGCCAAACCCCACCCCATTCACTCTTAACCATCTCAAATGGACAACAGATTGTGGAACTGCCAAGGATGGGATATGCATACAGGTTCAGGTGCCCAGAAGAAACCAGCCTGCCCTGGGGCAGACGGCGATAGGAAGGGGTAATCCCCACCTTCCACTCATCCCGGCCCTGCATGATCCAAAATGTCAGAGGGCCAGGCTGCTCTGGCCCCGTGCACTGGGGGAAAGAAACACCTGATCTTTCTGCAGAAGGACTTGGAGAGGCTGCAAAGCCACTCTGGAGGATGCCTTAGTGGTGGTGGTGGTGGTGGTGGTGGTGGTGTCACATGTTGCCCCACCAGTTCCCACTCACAGCGCCCCCCACATACCGCACAGCAAAGCACTGCCCCATCTTCCTGCCCCATCCTCCCCACCATTGCTGTGTTTCAGCCCATTTCTGCGGTCATGGCATCCACCCATCTCATGGAGGGTCTTGCCCTCTGTTTCACCAATCCTCCAGTTGCCATATTCCAGAGACTGACCCTCCTGAGAACATGTCCGAAGCGGATGTGATAGGTAGGCTTGTTGTGCCAATATGGCCAAAGATGATCGGTAGGTCTGTTGTGACAACGTGGCCAATGAACACACGTAAAATCAATTGAAGGGCGGAGATAGAAAAGGCTTGGCGCGTCCCACCCTTGCCCTCTTGTTCTTGGATCTTCGGACCAGCCGGCTACCTTGTTCGTCCTGAGCCTCCATCTCCAAGCGACACTACCCGTGGGACACCTAATCATGGACTGTGTTGCTGTGAGTTGAGGTTCCGAACCCCTGCTTCGCCACGCTCCTGGAATAGACATCTCTTGAGCTGGGATTGTAGGACTCTGTTATCTGGCTGACTGCTGGTGACCTGCTTTGCTGTTTGCTGCTTGTGGTCGGATAGCCTGAATTGCTCTACAGAGGACTACTCGGTGGCCCTCAAGACTCCAAGGACTTCCAGTCTACTAGCTGTCTCATGCAAGTGAATTGCACCAAGTCATTTTGTATTGCTTTATGGATTAGTGAACTGTTTGGTTCTTGTCTTATATATCCTTCTATCTATATAAATAGAATTATTAGTGTCCTGGTTTTGTTTCAGTAGAGAACCCTAACACAGCAGATGAGACAAACTCTTATCAGCTTCCCTTCTAAAGAGCATCTTGGAGGTGCCTCTCCCAAGACAGGAGTGTTGTTCTCCTGGCCGCCCACGGTGCTTCCGAGCTGCTCCCCCAGCACCAGCAGCCAGAGGCGTCCGTCGGCTCCGCTTCAGTCTTCTTGACTCGGGATGCGGCTCTCACGTGCCCATGAGGTGATGAAAACACTGCGGTCTGGACCTTCGTGCTCCTGGCGCCACCCTTGCTCCTTCCCATGCTACAGAGTCTTTCGAAGCAGATGTGCCCGATGGGAATGCGTCCTTTGGTTTCCTGACTGCCGCTTCCGAGGGCCGGAGCATGCTGCCAACGTGTAAATTCTCCTGAAACTTAAAGCCTTTAGATTCTGCTGCAGAAGGGCTGTCAGAAAGCAATATTTTGTGAGCTACGGATTCCAATAAAACTCACCCTGAGATGATGAAGCCTTCCTTGGTAGCCCAAAGGCTGATCTATGAATACTCTGCCAGTATTATAGTGTGCCACTTAAATATTCCTTTGGAGATTTGTCAGAAGGAAATTTAAATCAAATTAAAGTTCAAATGGAAATGAAAAATTAAGTTATGATCAAAGCTATAATCTCATATTGGATTTTTTTTAAAGCCATAGATAAGTGGGGAGAAGTCCCATTTAAGATTTCCTGTTTGGTATTTATAGATCCAAACGGAGGTCTTCCCTCTGCGCTTCGTCTGAAAGGCTCATGTGAGGGGTTGGGCCTTCCCACCTCATTTAGATGCCTAGTCTAGCTCCAGGGGGAAAACGGCATCTTGGTTTCTATCGGCAATCCAATTTTAATCATTTTTGCTTTATTGGAATTTTCATAGGAGCCCAGGTACAAGAGATTCAGAATTAATCTAAGTCATAAACAAAGCAGGGGAGAGAAGATGGGGTGGGGGGAGGAGGAGGAACAGAGTGAATGATAATTCAATACCCATAAGGCTCCGTTTTTCTAAAACGTGCACCACGGTGACACACCACGGTTAAGGAGAGAGGAGAGAGAGCCTGATCCTAACCCCTCAAAGTCAGAAGATGTGTCTGAAGTTTATCTGAAAAGCTGGCATCTGTGACTCCCACAGACAGCTCTCCTCTGGGCTTGCAGAATGCTTCCTCTCTGTCTCCCATCAGGCTGGGGTGGGGAGGGGTGTCGAGGGTGGGGAGGGGTGGCAAGCAGAAGTCAGAAGCCCCTGGAGAGAAGCTCCATCTGACTGTGGAGCTGAAATTCACAAACTCCAAAGACCGGTATTTACAGTAGGCTGAGCCTTGGGTGGCCTGTCTGCGTGTCATCCTCTGTGTGTGTGACATACTGACAGCAAATCCCAGGAAGCATGAGGGGGGGACCCAGGGTGTCCTGTGCTGGAGGGATCCATCAGCACCATGACGACCACATTAGTGAGATTAGTGAAGCTTCCTCCCCAGTCGAGACCAGCAGCCTCTAGGTCTAACTTCAGGCAGCCTTCTCCTTGAACTAACCGGGATCATTTTCCAGCTTGAAGATGTCTACATCAACCAAAAGAGTGCACACAGAATCCTAAAACATTCGTGACTGGCCCGAAATGTAGTGGAAAGCAAGCGATGGAAGAAGAAAGGCTAAAAACCGCGAATAAAAAAAAAATCGAAGCAGAGATAAAGACTTAACCACCATGCCAGTAATTGTATTAGATGTAAATGGACTAAACACCCCACGTAAAAGGCAGAAGTGGTTAGACTGAATTTTTAAAAAGTGAGATCTCTTACATGCTGTTGATAAGCAACACGATTCAAATACAAAGACAGAGATGGAACTGAAAAGACTGGAGGACTCCATGCCGTGAGAGATGGTTTGGTATTAATAACATCAGACAGGGCTGAGCCCCGGTGGCGTAGTTGTTGAGTGCGGGACTGTGGCCGCACTGGCTGGGCGGTTCAAATCCAGCAGCAGCAAGGCTGGGTACCTCCCACGACCACCAGAGGGCAGTGATTCCCCCCTCCAAAAAAAGTAATACTATCAGACAGCATAGACAGAAAGACAGGAATGTTACCAGAGATTTTTTTTTAAATGATCATTCCACAATGATTTTTGTTAAAGCTCATACATCAAAAGACCTAATGATCCTACAAGTCTATGGGATAGATGTGGCGGTCTGCCTCTGTGGAGACTCACCGCCTTGGGAATCTGATGTGGCCGCTCTCCTTGTCTTCTTGGGCTGAGATGCATGGGGAACAGGTCCAGGGCAGCAGGTGTCTCTAAGGAATGGCTACAGTTCAATCTGGACAAAAACAGGAGCATTGGTGGGGGTCGGGATTCCCATCCATGACAGGGATGGGGAAGGGATTTGACAGAAAGCAACCCTGACTTCAGCACATGGTGACTCCTTGTAGTGCTTCCCCATCTTCAGCCACATGGCCGGTTTCATGGGCTCTTCCAACACCCAAACACAGCGAGCCAAAGAACCCCGGGAGAAAGGTCACTTCAAAAAAAAAAAAAAACAAGAAGATTTCCTTGGAGTAGAAAGAGGCTGGTTATGGTGGTCATGTGTTTATGTTAATTTCATGATTGAGATGGAGGGGTGGAGTCTAGCCTGTTAATCTGGAGATAGCCTTGGAGTAGCCAATGAGGCCTCCGTGTGGGCATGGCTTTCTCCTGATATGTCTGGGAAATCTTGCATATTTCCCCCGTGGAGATGAGAAGCTATCTCCCCAGTTGTTAGTAGTGAGTCTTAGAGATGATGAACTATGGACAAGACAAGATGGCAGCATCCCAGGAACTGGAGGAGCCGGAGAAGAAGCCACACGGCCTTACCCTGATGGAACCAGATCTCTGAAGTTGGCAAAGCCATGTGGAGACCACTGCCAGCACTAAATTGCCTCTGCCACCACTGGATGCTGTCGATGGACCCTGAGCCCTGGAAGCGAGGAACCCTGGGGAGACCCCTGCCGGTGCTGGGACTCTGCACCCACTGACCTGTGACTTCATGAGTCAGAAAGAGACGTTATAGACTGGTATCGGGCATATGCGCTAATATTGGATTTATGACTCTGAACTGGACTGGGTTGGAATGCTTTCTCAATGTTCCATTCCTCTTGTATATAAACCCTACCCTTATATCCATATGTGTGTCTATGAGGTTGTTTCTCTAGTCTACCTGCACTAACACACTGGTGGCGGCGTGATGGATACATGTTGATCTGCTCTCTGCAAGGTCAGCAGTTCAAAACCAACAGCTGCTCCTTGGGAGAAAGAGGAGGCTTCCTACTCTCGTAGTGAGTGACAGTCCCAGAAACCCACAGGGGCAGTTCTACCCTGTCCTGTAGGGCGGCTGTGAGTTGGGATCCACTCGATAGCAGTGAGTCTGGGTGAGAAAGCGCCCAGCCTTGATGCTAGAGCTTGCCATGGCTGATGCTCATGGAATCACCAAGTGGAGAAATGCCCCTGGTGGCTGGGCCCCATCTCCACCACCATCGGCAGTCACAAAATGTCCTTCTGTGACCCCCGGGATTCTGATGGGCTGGTTCTCCGAAGCGCAATACCAGGCCTTCCTCTCAAGTCTATCCCAGTCTGGAAGCTTGTGGAACCCTGCCCACCCTCCCTGGTGGTCTCACACTCAGCCTCCCACTCGAGCTCCCGAGGGCACCACACTGGCAGACAGGAGGTGCACAGCCAGCTCAACAACTCACATCCCAGGTGAACTCGGGCTAGCTGCCTCCGGAAAACTCAAAGCTCTTGTCCCCACCTCCCATCGAAATAGCCTAGCCAAGAGTCACCTCAGCCAGCTTCCCTCCCGGCCAGAGACAGTGGGTGCAGATGGGCACCTCCCATGATGGCTCCCTGGCACCAGTGGGTGGCACTGGCGGTTTTCCACTTTCCCCAACACTACCAGCGAGACCAGTCAGTCAGCCAGCTCCGGCCAGCAGCATTTCTGCCAGAAGATTGGGGCGGCAAGAAGCCCACAGGGCTGGATTGATGGTTTTCTGGGGCAATAGGTGGGGGAAGCTGGGGAGAAGTGGGGCACTAATAACCAGGAGCACAAGAAAGAAGAAAGTGTTCCAAAATGGATTGTGGTCGTGATTGTACAACTCTCCTGGATATGAATGAACTACTGGATTGGATGCTATTGAATGATATGATAACTGGATGATATGAGGTGCCAATACAACTGCTTTAAATAAAAGCACCCCCAGGTGTTCTGAGTGCCCCAGTCCCATCCCCCTCAAAGGGGGTTCAGCTGGCAACAGCAGACAGGGCTCTCATGGCTTCAGGGATACTCTTGGATACTGAACACGTGCAAGCTAAGAGACACTGCCTGGGGCCAGAAGTGGGCTTCCAAACACCAACTCACGGGGACCAGAGAGGACAGGGCAGAACTGCCCACTTTGCGTTTCCCAGACCGTAACCATTTACCAGAGAAGGAAGCTGTCTTTTTCCCCACAGAGTGCCTGGAGGTCTAGACCTGACCACCTTGCAAATCACAGCCGAGCGCATACCCACTGGCCCACCAGGGCTTCCTCAGCAGCGGCTGGAGTGGAGGTACCTTCGCTGAGCCAGTCTCCACAAAGGAAGCTCCCCACAGCCAGCCAGGGGCTCATGTAGCTCCCCTCTTTCTCACAAAGGCAAGTGGGCCCCCTTCTGCAGTGAGTTCCCCCCCCCCAACATTCTATGGGCATATAATTCACATAGCATACGACTCAATAGTCCAGGTACATCGAGAAGAGTTGTACAATCATCACCACAATCGCTTTGAGAACATTTGCTTCATTCTTGTACTCATGGAGATGAGCGCCCCAACCCGCACCCCCGCCCCCACCTCCCCAGCCATCCCCGCCAGGAACCGTTAATCCAGTTACTGTCTCCAGAGACTGACCTACCCTAGAGTTCATCTATTTTTTTAAAGCGCTTAAAAACCAATAAAATAAACTAACAATCATAAAACTTCTTTTTAAAAAAAACTCAATCAAAAAGAACGCAGAAAATCTTAAAAGCAAGACCACATTTGAATGGCTGATGAGAGAGATTAAATGACCGGGTATTAGATTTTAACCCAACCCTGCAGGGGATGAAGCAAGACCACCAACAAGTCCAGGGCATGGTGTGGTGAGGAGGGAGGTTGTTGGATGAACAAGAACAGGCTGTGGTTGGCATTTCCAAGGGCACACTCTTTATTAAGAGCAGGCACACCCCTGGGAGCCCCAGGTTGCTCCTCTCACGCTTCAATTCCTCCCCTCCTCTCCGGGCCTCTGCCCCATCTGCCCCGCACTCAGCCACCATGTCCTGTTGAATTTTACATCCTAAATCTCCCTGAAACCTGCACCCTGCTCTGCCCACAACTCACATCATAGCCCACCCAAAGCTCCCCCATCTGCCTCCTTGGCCTTGAAATCATCTCTGTTGACCCCAGCTGCCAGATCCTGCAGGTCCCCCCTTCGACAGCATCTCGCTGCCCTGTAGGGTAACAGAAGGGCAGTTCTAAGGGGACTGTAGGACTCGGAGTGTGGTGGCAAGGTTCCCACCAGCCATGAGGGAGACCTGGGTTTGACTCCCAGCCAATGCCCTCTGTGGGCAGCCAACCACCCCTCAGTCAGGCTGTAGTTCAGACCCAGCAGCTGCTCCAAGGCAGGCAGCGGAGGCTGCATGCTCCCGTAAACACTGACAGTCTCAGAAGCCCTGTCTGGGGTCACTGTGGTCAGAACCACGTCTCGATGGCAGTGGGTCTGGGTCTGGTTTATGGCGTAATGCCATCTAGGAACTGAAGCCCTCATGACCTCATGGGTTACTCATCTGCCCAGGAGCCTGAAGGTCGGCGGTTTGAAACCCCCAGCTGCTCCCAGGGAAAAGGAATGAGAGTCTCAGAAGCCCACAGGGCCAGTTCCCCCCTGTCCTCCAGGGCCACTGTGAATCAGAATCCACTCCAGGGCAGTGACTTTGACTAAAGAGGCAGCAGCAGAGCTTGCCGATTGAGACAGAAAGGCCTGGAAACCCACTTCTGGAAGTCAGCTCATGAAAGCCCAGGTCAGCACCAGCCAGAGGTGTCTGCACTTAGTATGGGTGGAGAACAGGGGGTCCCCACACACACAGATACACACAGGCACCCTGGTCCCAAGTTGAGGGGCAGATGGAGCTCCTGGCACCTCATGCAGCCAGCCCTCTCTGTTAGCAAAGATAGCATGCAGGAGTCTGGCTGTTTCGACTCACCATGCATGCAGGTCTAACCCTGGCTTGTGTTCCAGGCTCTGGAAATCAGCTGCCCTCGCCTCTGGACACTCGGGGCAAGTCAACCATGGACAGTGGGGCCACACACACGCACACACCCTGCCTGAGGGACTATGAGGACACATTGTGGTTATGTGTTAGGCTGCGAGCAGCGAGGTCAGCAGTTCCAAACCACCAGCTGCTCTGTCCGGGGGAAGGTGAGGCTTTCCACTGACTCTCAGAAACCCACAGGGACTGTTCGGCCATGACCTATGGGTCTCTGTGAGTCGGCACCAATCAGTGGACAGAAAGGTCTACGACAGTCAGCTCCCAGTGCCTGGGCTGCAGCCAGGGTTGTTATATGAAGTCAGGGTGGCATAACCTGCACTAATGGATCAATCCCCCATCCCTCCCCATCTCCGGGCCCAGCAGCATCCAACCCTGCAGGTCCTCTCACAGAAGCAGCAGCACATAGCCCGGTCTCACGTCTGCCCCGTGCACAGTGGTCTGGCCCCACCCTGAGCTCCCACGTCTGCTGCAATTTCATGGGGCCCTCGCTGGCTGGTCTTTTCACATCACCGGGCCTTGCTTCCTGCTCCTCCAGGTCTGGACATTCCCCTAAGACCTGCATGGTGTCCTGCCAGTGCACCAGCCTCCATGCACACAGCCTGGTCTCTCACCTGGCCCTTTACTGAGTCCCGAACCCGAGCCGTCCCCACCAAGAGCCCCTCAGAGGAGTCGGACAAGAAGCCTGGTCCCTCCAGCTCCTAGCCTGGCCTCATTTGGATGCAGCTCCCACTGGCTGCCTGCAGTGAAATGAAAGGCCCTGGTCTGCTCAAGTTGGCCCCAGCAGACCCTCTCGGGGCTAAGCAGAGCCATGCTCCATAACATGAACTTTTTGGGTGCTGGTAACCACCAGGTCTTTCTTCCAATGCACCTGCAGGTGGACGTCTGACCTCCCAGTTAGCAGCGGGCTTGCTGGCCACTTGCACCAAGCAGGAACACCGCCCCGACCTCTCTTGCTCTTGCCGTTGGGTGGGTCTGACTCCTCCCCAGCCTGTCCGAGCTCACAGAACCAAGCACCATGGCCCAGTCCTGCACCAGCCTCACCCTGTCCTCGTGTCAGAGCCCTGTGTCCACCCGCCATGTCCAGGGCTACCTGTTGTTTCACTGTCCTGCCCCGTCCCTCACGATGGACACATTCAACACAGGTGAGTCAGAGGGCCCTCTCATGACCCACAGTCTTCAATTGGCTAATTTGGGGGGAGTCGACTGCCAGGCCTGTCCTCCTTGTCTGTCTTCAACTCTCTTCCACCATGGGTGGTCCTGCTGATATTTGAGGACCAAATGGCAGGGCCTCCAGCATCGCAGTGCCACCCAAGCCACCACCGTAGAGGGGCTTCCGGAACCGGTGGGGAAGGGGGGAAAAAAGGCCATGGGATTGCCTCACTAACTTTTGGAACCACCCCCTCCCTGGTAAGACAAGTTGACGGATGGGTGGTGACTTGTTTGTGTTCTACCTGCCTCCAGGGGACCCTCAGCTTGCCTGTCAAATGATCATAGTCAAAGGGCTAGCATGGGCACACAAAGGCATCTCTCAGCCGTATCACCCTGCACTAGAGGCTGGCTGCTTCTGGCTGGATGGGAGGGGCTGGCCCGTACCTTGTAGGAGGGTTACCGACCTCCCTGGACTCCAGCCACAAGATGCTGGCAGCTGCTCTACCCCTTGTTGCCAGGAGAGACCCGTCCCTGCAGCAGGAGGAGGCCCAGGAGGGGGTGGGAGACCCTCAATGAGATAAAATCGGTACAACAGTCACCATGGTGGCCTCGTCCACGCTGGGCACCTCAAGGATCTTGCTCTAACAGAGCCATTGTGAGCCATGGACCATGCCCCATCCACGGACAGCAAGAATCCCAAAGCAAGAGATCTCAGAGTGTGCCAGCAGCCTGATGCCCTGAGGGCTCGGGTTGGGTTTCTGTTTTTCCATTTCTGTTTCCAGTGATTTGTCTTCCAAGCGCATCCCCTCCGCTCCAGACCCCAAGGTGTCACCGGAGGTGCACACCATCCCTTCAGTGCAGGCAGCTTCCCGCAAACATACACTCCAGGACACATATGCACGAACACACACGGACACACACCCACACTCTCACACTCCTAGCCCGAGGACGAGAACAAGCTGGCCTGCTGGTGCCTGGTCCCAGCAGCGCTGAGGTGTTCCAGGCTTTACTGGGAGGCACCAGTTTGTCATTCAGGTGATGCTAAGCCCAGCTCGAAAAGTCTTCCCCCTCTAGGAAAGAAGAGATGGATTTTTTTTTTCCTGCACTCAAGAATATGGATTTAGGGAAGGGGGGACGGCAAACAAACACACTTCTGGCTCTCAAAGCACGCTTGGCCTCCTGAGCTACCCGTATTGATCAGCGGTTTATTGTCCGTTGTCTTAGAGTCGAACGGGAGGAAAATAGCCTCTCATTATGTCCCCGGTGACAAGTGGGCCCCAGACGCGCTAAATCCAATTCTGTGTGCGTGCGTGATGAAGGGGTCTAATGTGGGCAACAGGGAGGCCGCCGAGGCCCCGGCCCCTTTTTTTAAGTGATCAGTAGAGAGCCACTGATTAGTACAGGAGCCCTGGTGGCCTAGTGGTTAGCGTGGGGCTGCTAGCTGCAAGGTCAGGTGGACAAAGATGCCAGGAACCTCTCCCTGAGCAGCCAGAAGCCTCTCTCTGAGCAGACACAGAGAAAAGGACTTGCTGAGAACTCAGAGGAGTGAGGGAAGGAGCAAGCAGTCCTGCAAACGCGCCCAGGCACTTGCTTTCCGTGCCCTCCCCGCCATGTGCTCACCTCTTGGGGTGGGAGGCTGAACAAGAGGCTGAGAAGAAGCAGGTCTCTGGGGCAGAGCGAGGAAACACCGGGTCCTCTGTGAATCTGAGCATCCTAGGACAACGTCACTAAGGCATCCTGCTCCGATTCACACAGCTGTTAAAAGTCTGGGGTTCCCCCTGCTCAAAGGAAAGTTGTTTCTTATCTATTCCTGTCTGCTAGTCTCTTGTAGTAACCCAGGGATGCTTAGTCTCATACATATGAAAGAAAAAAAGTCTGGAGTTCAAGGCCCCCCTCCCACCTCATCTGGTCGATTCCAAAGACAGGTCCAGCTACCTGTCTGGAGCCATCTCCCTCGATAAAGTAGAAGGATCTGCCCCAAACCAGTCCTTGTTTAAAAACATCCTTCAGAGACTTACCCTCACAAAGAGCTTACTGAAGATAAAGGAGTCACAGCAAAGTGAGAAGAAATCATATGGTGCCCGGTTACCAGAAAGAACACTATCTGGGGTCTTCAAAGCCTGTCTCAAAAATAAGGAGTCGTCTAAGTGAGATGACAGCTAAACCCTCGCAGGAGAAGCACATCAGCCTGTGTGATCTGAGGATTGCAAATTACAAAATCCAAGATCAGAGACGGGAGCTGTATTAGAGCTTAAATTCTGAGCACCCACTTTGCAGGAGGCTGTGAATGTCAGTGAGAGCCCACAGGGAACAAGCCTCTATTGAAAGCCCTCTGACCGCTGACCAGGAATGAGAAAAGGCCTACCCACAGAGAGAGTACATCAGAAGCGAGTTATTGCAGAGATGGTGAGATTTTTCCTATTATCTTCTGCTTTCTTTTGGAATGAAAAGAAAGCAAAAAGTGTCACTGAACAAGTTGTACAGGAGTTATTGCATGAAATCCTGCTGAGCTATGAAAACCTTCACTGAAAACACAATAAAATCTTATTTTAAAAAGAACACACCGTTCGAGGGCCCTGTGAACCTGTGAAGCCTGAGGTCAGGGCTGTTTCCCATGGAGCATGTGTCCCCTTAAGACCCCACCTGCACGGCCAGCGGGGTTCAGGGCCCTTGTCCCACTTCAGGTTCTCCTGGGTTTCCAAGTGTCTGAAATCAAAGAGCGACTTAATCTGACACGCTCCCTCCCCTGGAAGAGATGGGCAGGAAAGGGTGGCTCCATTATCTTCCTACAGTAGACCGTTTCAAGGTCAAGAATGGCCTCACGGGTCAGAGTGCCTTCCTGGAATAGATCTGCCCTCTGCATTCCCAGTGGGATATCTCCTTCTCTCAAGAGGCCCCGCCAGCACCTCACCTGGTCTGTAGTGACATCCTGGGAGGGAAGCAGGCTTGGCGTGTCAAGCCCACGCCACGGGAGAAGAGGCATTCAGAGAAAGAGCCCTCACCAAGACTCCTCAAACACTCTCAGTCCACTCTGGACAGCCTCCAGCCCCCTGCTACTGCCAAGCCCAGCCCACAGCGCTGAGCCCTCCCTGGTCCTCTCAGCCAGGCCAGGTTTCTGGCCTCCAGGCTGATCTTGAGCCTGTTCATCTGTCAGGATCTCTGTCCTTCTGCACACCTTCTCTTTACCAACCGCTGTCTTCACCCAAGCCCTCAACTAGAGAATCTAAGTCTACGTGGATGAGGAAATAGGGATGTGGAGTGGACTCCAGTTATGGAAGAAAGTTCTCAGGAAACCTGTGGAAGGAAAGAATTTCCGAAAAGGATGTTGAATCACTGAGGCTGGAGAAAATCAGAGGGTCACAGAAGACCATGAGCCAAAAATATTATTATTATAAACATTCACCTTTCCACGCTGTACTCCACATGTTGCTTGGGTCCTTGACACTATGAAACAGTATCAAAGAATGATGGGGAATTCAAGCCAGAATCTGAGGACGACAGGGAGAGAAGGATATTATTGCTGATGTCAGATGGATCTTGACTGAAAACAGAAGATCCTGAAGAGAGGTGACCCTGCGATGTGTTGACTATGGAAAGGCATGCAGCCATGGGGATCATGACAAAGTATGCACAACATTGCAAAGAATGGGAATTCCAGAGCGAGGAATGTCTACATAGACCAAGGGGCATTCATTCGGTCAAACAGAACAAGGGGATACTGGATGGTTTAAAGTCAGGAAAGGTGCACATCAAGGTTGTATCCTTTTACCACACCTATCCAATATGTACCACTGAACAAAGAACCCAAGAAGTCAGACTCGACCAGAAGAACCCAGCCTCAGGATTGGAAGCAGCAGCATCATTCACGCCCTGGGCTGCACAGATGACCCCACCCTGCCTGCTGAGGGCAAAGCGGGCGTGGAGTTCTCACTGTGAAGGTCAGAAACAATAAACAAAACAAAACCCCTTGCAAGTGCAACAATAAACAACATCAGGACACACGGAGAAAATACGGAGGCGATTAAGGGCTGCCTTTTCTTTGGCTCCACAGTCAATAGCCAATGGAAGCAGGATTCAGAGATCACTAGTTGGAGAGAGACCCGTGCCCTCCCCCTCCCCCAGTCCCCTGACCGGCTGAGAAGCCACACACACACACACACACACACACACACACACACACGCCCCGTGGTAGACTCATCCCCCACTTCAGAGTCAGAGGGCAATGGTTCAGTGTCTGACCGACCAGTGTAGGCGGCCCTACAATACAGCCTCTCACAAAACGCGGCAGTCTCGAACCCCTGATCATAGACGTGTTCACCTTTATACAAAGAAGGTTGGAAGGGGCTGAGCCCCCGTGGCGTAGTGGTTGTGCGCGGGACTGCGGCCCACTGGGATGGAGGTTCAATTCCAGCAGTGGGGCTGGGCCTCCTACTCCCACCACCAGAGAGCAGTGATGCCCCCCCCCCCAAAAAAAAAAAAAGAAGGTTGGGAGTCAGAATCTGCATGTGGCGTGTGGCCAGGCCGACTTTGAGGGGTCTGTGCTGTGAGACCCAAAGTTCTCATGCAGTTGTCTCAAACCAAAAAACACGTTGGCAGGGCTCAGGGTGGGTCTGGGTGTGCTAAATGTGTCTGAGACAGGATCCAGCACGCTCTCCTGAATGAGGAGCAGAACATCGTTGTGAACATGTTGAAGGCACAAGAACGGAAGTCAGAACACTGAATAAATACAAATGAAGCTTCTTTGAATAATAAATCAAGTTACTTGTTCTGGTTTAAAAAGAGAGAGAGAGAGAGTCAGAGGGCAGAGTTTCTCTATGGGTAAGGTGACCGGACGTCCCGCTTTTTAACAATTTAACAATGTCCCGCGGTGTTTTAAAATTAAAATAAATATATTACAATACTATTTTTGCCTTCGATGCACATTTTTGTTGCTCCCTATAGACCAAGTTTTTCATTAAGAACCCCACCCCCACCCCCCCAGTCAATGGTGTCCCGCTTAAAATCTGGTCACTTTACCATGGGCCACACTCAGAGGGCGAGGAAGAGAGGGGAAGAGGAATAAGAAGGAGGGGGAGTGGCGTCCTCGATGGCACTTTGAGGGAATCACAGTGGATGCAAGGAGACCGTTGGAATAGGTTGTTCATTGTAAAGCTGTTGGTCTGCTCTTCCAGCCTGCCAGACTCCTGTCCCAAAAAAAGACTCTGGTTTTGGAAACAATCCCTTAAAATGGTGCTTTCAGGGCCGAGCCCGGGTGGCCTAAGTGGTTGAGTGCAGGGCTGCGGCTTGGCGCAAATCCAGCAGCAGCTCTCCAGGAGCAGCGCTGGGTAGCTCCCACGACCACCAGAGAGCAGTGATGCCCCAAAACAAAACAAACAAAAAAAAATAGTGCTTTCCACACGGGTCCTGGGGGGAGAGGGTGCCACTCGCCCAGACCTGGGTTTCTGGGAAGGGGAGGGGAGGGAAGGGGCCTTCTTTTCATCCCAATCCTGGACTCTGAGGTCAACAGCATGCTGTGTGCAGGCTTGGGTGGCCCTCAGAGCCCAGCAGCTCCTGTCCCCCAGTTCGCAGGCAGATGGGAGGGAGACAGGCTCTAGGCCAGCAGTCCTCAAACTTTTTAAACAGGGGGCCAGTTCACTGTCCCTCAGACCATTGGAGGGCCGGACTATAGTAAAAAAAAAAGCCAACAACTATGAACAAATTCACTGTGGGCCGGGATGAGTTGGCGGCTAAGCAGGACAGGCAGCGGCGGCAAAAACACCGGCAGTGGCGGTATAAACGTCTTCAGCAGACCCCATGTGGCCCGCGTAGTTTGAGGACACCTGCTCTGGCCAGGCAGGGAAGGGAGGCAGGGGGTCAGCAGCGTCCAGTCTCCAGCCCCTTGAAGCACTCATGCCACCCAGAAAGGGTCCCAACCACACGTGCTGACCTCCTGCGCGACCCCGTCCCACCCCACCCCCACCCACTGTTTCCTCAGCGCAGGCCCACCCAGTGATCCGGCAGACCGGACTGGAGCTGCCCACGGGGTCTTCCCAAACCGAACCTTCACGGGGCCAGACCGCCTGGTCTCAGACTGGACGGCACCGAGCCTCGGCGCACCCCTCACAGACCGCGGCCCCGGGCCCCTGCCGAGCTCCCGCGGGGGCTTCAGAGAGTGGGGGGATGGTGGGGAAGGGGTTAAAGGATGAGCCCCTCGAAGGCGCACGCCGCAGCAGCACGTATGTGACCGGCTTGACCGACTGCAGCGTCGGGAACCAAACCCGTGACTCTCCAGGACCTGCCTGTCAACGCCTCCTGTCTGAGCGGCATGGTGGGCCGCCACGGCCTGCGACCTCCGCAGAAAACCCTTGGCGGTGGGCATCTGCGGCAGGAGCCCTGGTGGCACGGCGGTTAAGCACTGGGGTGCTCCACGCGAGGTGAGCCGTTTGGAACCAGACTTTCGGAGGGAGTGGAATAAGGCTGTCTGCTCCTATAAAGAGTCGGGGGGTGGGGGGTGTTGGGAAATGATGATGACAACATACACACCAGCGTGCTTGATATGATGGGTGTACAGATTGTGGCAAGAGTGATTTATTTTTTTAAAAGAAAAGAGTAACAGTCTGGGAAACCCACAGGGCAGTTCTGCCTACCCTACAAGGTCCCTGTGAGTCGGTGTCCACCGGCAGGCAGGGCATTGGGGGATTGGGGATTTGGTGTATCTACAGAGACTCAGAGGGGCGCAGTGAAGCACCTGATGACTACACACAAGGTTGGGGTTTGAACCCACCCGGAGGAGGGGTTGTGCCAAGGGAGGCCAGGACACCTCCGCAGGAGACGATGAGGACAAGAGCAGTGAGTGGGCATCCCCAAGCCTTCTTCCCCGGACACCTGACAGCGACAGTCGGAACTCAGGCCTGTGGAGAGTCCCAGCCTCACCCTGGAGGGGCTCGAGAAATGGCCACCCAGAATGTTTTTACAAAGGGCCAGGGGTCCACGAGGCTCAGAGCTGTGTCCCCCACCAAATCTGCCACTGTCACCCCGTGACCAACACAGCCTCTGTCCCCACCACCCAGCAGCCACAGACGATGTGGAGACATGGCTGTGTGTCACCAAACCGGGGGCAGGCTACAGGCCACGGTCTGCCTCCTGCACTCAGTGACCATCTCGGGACTGGTCCATGGCGCTCCAAGAAGCAAAGGGATAAGCCCCCTGCTCCCAGGGGACAGGGAG
>PVJH01010646.1:0-72788 GCA_004026705.1 Nesogale talazaci | reverse complement strand
CTGCAATAAGCAAGATCATTGGCAGAAATAGTAAAGAGAGTGGAATAAATGTTGGAAGTTTGAGGCTCTTTTTCAGTATTGAGAGAATTGACCAGGGATGTGTGGAGTTTTGATCCAGCTCAGTTATCTTGAGGTTTGTTATTATATTTAAGGATTTCTCAGTTTGTCTTGTTGTTTGATATTTGCATTTAAAATTGTCATTTAAAAGTTTATAAAAGGTCTATTAGTTAACTGATAATCTTAAAGTTTCTAATGTTAATGCAAGAAGCAGTGCAGTGCAAGAGGTAAGAGTCGAGGCGCTTATTTGTCAGAGATGAGGTTCAAATCCTAACTGCCAGCTTGGTGACTTGGTTAAATTACTTTTTAATTTTTTTAATCATTTAATTGGGCGCTCTTACAGATATATTACAATCCATAATTCATTTAGATCAAGCATAATTGTATAATTCCTACCACCATCAGTTTCAAAACAGTTTCTTTTTTCATGAACTCTTTGATATCGTCTCAACTTTATCACTTCTCCACCGTACTCCCCAGGAACTCTTATTATATCTAGTTAAAAACATTTTTTTGCCATATCTTAAACCATCCAATGTACCTGTTCACCTGTAATCCTGTTATTCACCACGAGTGGGGTTATACAGTCATAGTTGCTATCAGTTCTCCCTTCTCCCCACCCCCCTCACCCTTTCCCATATCCTTAGGGAACCGTTACTGCTGTTTCCTAAGGGTTTATCTTTGATTGCTGATTTCATGCTTCAAATGATCTTAATAGTACAAATGAACATACACAGGTTTAATAATATTAATGCGATAAAACTAAGGCCATAATAATAGTTCTCTAAAGAAATAGAGGATAGTTGTGTGTTTCATCAGTGCTATACTTAGTCCCTGGATATATCATCCCTTCCATGTGGCCCTTCTGTGAGGGACTGTCCAATTATCTTACAGGTGGGTTATAGGCTTTTACTTTGTCTATGCTCCTTCACGTCAATTTGATTGCTTGTTTTTGAACTTCTGATACCTCTGTGTACACGTCATGATCACACGGGCTAGTGTGGGAGTTGTTGTTTTCCTGTTATGATTGCTTGATTAATTCAAGCCTTTAGACTACAGTAACTGTATCTTTTAATAGCTGGGCACCATCAGCTTTCTTCAGTATATTTGCTTGTGCACCCATTTTGTTTTCAGCAATTGTGTTGGGAATGTATCATACGTTTCCACATTATTAGACCAAACTGTTCTTCTACTGAGATAAGATGTAAGTATATGCCCAAAGTCCAGCTGCTTCCTTATTTTATTTACATAGATATATGTGTGAATATTTGTATATATGCACAAACACATAGACAAGTACACTTATCTGTCTATATTACATTATACATATCTACATACCTATGTATATATGCACACACACATATAATTTTTACTTTCTCATTCTCTCCTCTTTTTCTTTGCTTGTGCTCTTCTATCATGTCTAACCATGTTCACCCCTTAGCAGTTCCTCACATGCATTTCAATTTCTCAGTCATGACCATGAACACTATACTCTCCTCACTGTCAATTTTAGATTCCCTCCTGTTCCCCTGTCCCTGTTGTTATTGGCTCACTACTCCCTTCCCCGCCCCTTTCTCCTCTCCCATGACCCCCAGGACCTATTGCTGTCTCCTTGAAATTACTTATCTTGCCTATCTTATGTGAAATGACAATGAAAGAAAAAGAAAAAAAAAAAGAGACCATACAAATAGTTCCAATAATAGTTCCAAGTCTTCACTGTTGTCCTCACCAGAGTAAATGCGTATGAGTATGTTATGTTAAGTTAGTTCTTTAAGCCTGCTTGCCCGCTTTCTATTAATTGAAGAGGTTAAATAGTATCTGACAGGTAATTCTCTAAGGAGTAAATGTCAAAATTGCCTATCGATTTTGAACCACCTGGTCTGTAGAAAGTTAGGGATGACAGTGAAAGCCCAAAGTCTATTTTCAGGGTCTCCCATGTGGATTAAACCTCTGTTGAGTCCCCTGTAACTGGACAGGGGAGGAGAAAAGCCTTGTAGAGTCGATTACCTATAGTCATAGTTAGGTTAAAGTGTGACGCCATGTCATTTTTGATCCAGTGCTCCGTTTTAATATTGTCTGTTTTTCGCTGTCAGTGTTGGACAGTTTTTGTTTCTTTTGATTTTGAATGTTTTTCTATATATGAAACACCCAGGATAATTAGAACTATATGGGCAGCAACTGAATAAGTCATTTCTTAGGGACGTGGTGGGAGAGGTTGGTGAATAATGGGGAGGTAGCAAAAAAAGGGAAGGAAGTGCCCTAAAATTGTTTGTGGTAATGATTACACGAATGTCTTGTATATGATCTGCTAAAATGTATGATATGTAATTATATGCCAATAAAACTGTTAAAAATGCATATTGAAATTTATCAGGTATTTTCCCCAGTAACTGTTTGGCATGTAGTATTTGGTTGTTATTTTTATTTTTTTGTCAATTGTATATTTTTAATTTTTTGTCAATTATATATTTTTGGAATAAAATGAGTCAAACTTAATTTCATCCCTTTTGAAAAATAGCTACATTTTTTACAATGTATTTGTAAAATACATTTTTACAATCTATTTTTTACAAATAGATACAATGTATCATGTTTATGACGTGGTTATATTAAAGTGACCAGATTTTAAGTGGGATACCATTGACTAGGGGGAGAGGGGGTTCTTGATTAAAAATTTGGTCTATATGGAGCAACAAAAATGTTCATAGAACGCAAAAATAGTACTGTAATATATTTATTTTAATTTAAAAACGCCGCGAGACATTGTTAAATTGTTAAAAAGCGGGCCGTCTGGTCACTTTAGGTTATATGTTATAAAGTAGAATATAGAAGTGGTTAAGAGGATACTGTGGAACTGAACTCTGGCATGAGAGTTCTTTTCAACTTTGGAAAAACTAATTAAAATCTCTCAACTGTAGTTTCTCTATCTTAAAATGAGGGAGATCTTTATGGTGGTATTGTGAATATTCAATGAGTTAATAGAATATATAGTTAATATTCAGTAATATTAGTGTATATTATTATTACTAGTAAGTAAAATTGGTGATAAAAGATTATTAATAGAAATGCAGTTTTATTATTTGGGTCTAGGAGGAATAGGAATCCCTAATTGGGGATAAATCTTCAGTAATAAAAAAATACCAAACATGTTATTGAATGTCCCCCCAGCCCTCCAATACAACATAAACCCATTCCAAGCTAAGAGATTGCCTTAGATTTCTAGTGCTGCTGGAATAGGAAATACCACAGTGGTTGACTGTAAGGAACAATTTTATTTTCTAACACTTTAAGAGGCTGGAAATCTGATTCATAGTGAGGGTCTGAGGGAAGGGAAGATCCTTTGTTTCGTTTAGGACTGACTATCATAGAGTCGATTCTGGCTCATGGTGACCCCATAGGGCAGAGTAGAACAGCCCTTGTGGGTTTCTCAGACTGTCATTCTTTAAAAGAGCCGAAAGCCTCGTCTTCCTCCTCCTGAGCGGCCGGTGGTTTTGAAGATGAACTGTCTCAGACATCCTAAGGAACATTTCCACTCCATCCTGTAGAGTCTGTGCGAATTCGAATCAGCTCCATGGTCGGGAGGGTTCTCTTTCTTTTTGAGATGCCTGACCATTGCCATTGAGTTAGTTCGGACTCTTGTATACACCATGCTTTTCAAAGGAGCATGCATGCTTCATGGGGGTTTCCTTCACCGGGTGTTTGGACGGAGATGATCAGGTCTTTATTCCAAGGTGTCTCTGGTGGACTCTACCTGTAGTTAGCAAACTTTGCAACATTTTGCATCACCTAAGAACTCATCTGATAGGAAAACGCTAAAAAATATAAAAAGTATGAAGAGCATACAATAGAAATCATCTCTAATTTTGCTTTTCCACATTTTTACTTAGCCCACAGAGTACTTAATATGCATTTGAATATTTGACACTGTTTGTGTTTTATAATTAATATGATTAGTTGTAAATATTTAATTATTTTTCATAGATTGCAAGGTGTATGAAGTCAGGAACTTGTTTTGCATCTTGTTTTCCTAGGTTATTGTAATTTTTGAGTGACCGATTAATTAGATGTATTTCCTTCAGCTATGTCAAATTATGAAACCAACATCCTTCTCTGGTTTTGTCACCTATCAGCTGTCATTCAAAGATGGAACAAAGAACTGACCATTACTGTTAGATAAAACAGAGTAATGACAGTTACACCTAAACCTTTAAATTAATTAACAGATTAATTTCTGTTTAACAAATACACAAAAACTAAGTTTTAATAGGCTTCTTTCATGCCCCCACTCCCTTTTCCCCTTAAAAGTGTCAAATTATAGATGCTGTGCACTCCCATCACCTGTAATCCCTGAAGACCACCATCCCATTTCTCTCCATGTCTGTAGTTGTTTCATTCTGTAATGGCTAGTGATGTGGAACACTTTTCATGTGTCTCGTTTTCATCTATGTTAGCTTCTTGAGTGCATAGTCTCTTCGGATTTTTGCCCTGTTTCTAGTTGGATTGTTGAGCTTTCTACTGTTGTTTGAAAAGTATATATTCTAGATAAGAGTTTTAATGGCTGATTTAAAAATGAAAACTTCTTTTAGGTACAGTGTCAAACACGGAAGAACTCAGGGGATTGTTCCTGTATCCTCCAGTTAATAGTTTATTGTATTGTATATACTCGAGTATAAGCCGAGGCCCCTAATTTTACCCCAAAAACTGCATAAAAATGCTGAAAAAGTCGGCTTATCCACGAGTATATCAGTATTTGCCCTTCCATCTACTTGTCCCTCAGTGAGTGCAGTTGCACAGAAGTTGCAGTTAGCAGCATACTGCATCCTTAGGAACATCAGCCTACCATGTATTAGAGTTTTAATATTTGGAAAAAATTTTGCTTCCCCCCCACCTTTGGTGGACACAATGGTTGCGCTTCTAAGCGATAGGTTGGCAGTGTGAATCCACCAGGCACTTTGTAAAACTCCCCTGTGGGCAGTTCTCCTCTGTCCCGTTGGGTTGCTGCTGTGAGTTAGATCCCTCCTGAGTGTTGTGAGTTTGCATGTTTTTTGGTTTGATCTTTCTTAGTAAAATTGTCATATAACCAAACCCTTAGAATTCATTTTGCAGCTAATTTATCACAGGATAAAACAGTTGACATGAGATCTGAGCCCCCGGCGGCTTAGTAGTTGAGTGCGGGACTGCAGCCCACTGGCTTGGTGGTTCAAATCCAGCAGCAGCTCTCCAGGAGCAAGGCTGGGCCTCCCACTGCCACCAGAGGGCACTGATGTACCCCCTCCTCCCCCCCAAAAAAACAAAAAACATTTGGCATGAACTGTAATCCAGATTTTTTGTTTTTGCAAGAAGGGGTAACTCTCCTTTAGAAGATGATTTTGATGCATGTTTCTAGGAATTGCCTGGGTCAGAATCAGGGTTCTTATTAAAACAAGACTTTGTTTGCCCTACCATAGAACTGCTAAACTAGACTCTGTAGAGGTAGGTTCTAAATGTTATATTTTAGTGAATACTTCAAGGGATGCTATTCCTAATTCATTCTCTCAAAGAAATTCAGGGTAATCTTTTCCGTGCCAGATGGTTCATAATGCTTCAGCTTTCACGTTGAGGGACCCACCACCTGCACGCTCTAACGCAGCCCTTCCCGTGGCATTCTGCTGGGCGGGCTAGGGTTTCTACTTGTACAGCCACTTGTTAGCCCATATAAATATGGGTAGCTCTTTGGAGTTCCTTTCAGTCCACAGTAGATAAGTAGTAATGATATGGGTTTGAGTTTTTCTTATTGTGTAATGAAAGCAATTGCCTCGTAGAAGGGATAGTTTCAGAAATAGCCTAACCTTTTGTTTTGTTGGATTAATTAAACCACAGCATTCTTTTTCTGATTTTTGATCTCAGAAAGGTGAATACATAATCTAGTTCCCTGACTTGTTAGTAGAAATGCCTGTAGTTTAAAATTATCCTCTGGAGAAACCCAGCATTTCTTAATCTTGCCACTCTTGACATTTTAGGCTGCATGATTTGTTGGAGTGCCTTGTAGAATATGTGTAGCTGTTTTTCTGGAATCTACCACTAGGTGTCAGTAACAGCCCCCATCCTTCTTAGGACAACCAAAAATGTTTCTACACTTTCCTGATCGGCCTGTGGTGGCACAGTTGCCCACAGTTGAGAACCACCATTTTTATTAGTGCTTAATATGAATAAATACGTGGAACAGTCATCCATATTACTGAGGAAGCAAATGATGATGGCAAACTGCTACTGTACAGTGGTAAGTCAGTAAGTATTGCACTAGAGGTCCTGTTCATACGCAGCAGATTCATTCCAAGCAAAGCATGTTTAAATGTCTCTGCCGTCAGTGGATGGTGGTGGATAAGTTTTCTTAGTAATGCACTTGTCTTCCTCTTGTTAGGGTGACTTTTTTTTTTTTTTAAGTCCAATAAAAACAGTGGCTTTTGAGCCAGTTAAATTTAAGG
This sequence comes from Nesogale talazaci, assembly GCA_004026705.1. Taxonomy (NCBI): domain Eukaryota; kingdom Metazoa; phylum Chordata; class Mammalia; order Afrosoricida; family Tenrecidae; genus Nesogale; species Nesogale talazaci. The sequence continues at coordinate 66,267 of PVJH01010646.1, read as the reverse complement.
ATTAAGAAAGTGACCTTTTTTTTTTTTTTTTTTTTTAAATTTTGAAGGAGTAACCTGCATATATTTTCTTGAAAGACATAGGGCAATCACAGGGACTTCGGAAGAAGAATGTGTAAGAAAATTGAAAACTGCATTGGTGAGAAAAAGGCTAAGAAAATGGTGCTAAAGGCTTTTTCCATGTCACCATGTAACTGATCATTTTTCATGAGTAGCAAGGACTGTAGGTTGGGAATTTCATTGAGAAACCTTACCTGTCTACCATACAGCCATAAATGTTACCCCATTCGCTTCTTTTTCCCCTTCAAAATCAAAGAATGTTTCAAGGGCACCCAACCTGAGCTCCCCGAGGAGTCAAAAATGCCATTTTTGATATGCAAATCATAGAGCAGAGTATTCTTCAGGGTAGGAGTAGAGAAATGGAAAGCCTGCCTTTAGAAATGTATAGACCTAGATGGAAGATATATCAAGCAACAGTAGCTTCATATTCTTGATGTTTATGTTTAATAAATAAAAGAAGGATGGGAATTGAGCTCCTCGGGGTTGAAACTGCTGGTAATCCCAGAAGATATAGCACAGGTGTCACTGTCTTTTCTGAGTCTTAAACGAAAGTGACATTTTGCACTTAGATAAAGCTTAGAATTTTATTATTACATTTTTGAGGGAGGTTCCCCCCTGTAGTTACTGTGTTTTTGCCTTCTTAGTTCCAGTGCATTTTATGGGCTTTATGTGTTTCATAATTATGTTCTGTTAAGTCAGATAGCATTTAGTTTTCTTGGTGCTTTTGGAGAAGAAAGACAGCACAACACTCTAATTTACTGACAACTATGTGAATGCCCAATCATATCACTTATGAAATTATGAATTCGAATGTTCAATACTAGTATGTATAAAATATTTTAAGAGCATACTGTACCTTTAATAAAAAGAAGTTAGTATTTTCGAAAGCTTCCATGGTATAATCAATCGACTTCTGAACTTTTAATTTTGTTATAACTTGTATTTAAGTCCTATTTTGTGTTTGAAAATAGACACACACACGCACCTGTTAAATGATTTCTTCATTTCCATGTGGCATTTGGTGGCATTGATTACATTGAGTTGTACAGCCATTTTCAAGCTCTTTTTCTCAGTCGTAGCTCCTTCATACATTTCCTGTCCAAGCTTTTGAGTTACTGTTGTCAATGAGTTACTGTTGTCAATATGTTGAGTTACTGTGTATACTGGTAAAAAGAAGGTAGTGCTAAAGGTTGGCATTTTTACAAGTTCAGCTAAAGGATAGTATGGTTTTCCAAGTCTTGGGGGATATTTTTGGTTTAAGATTTAAAGATAGTTTTAGAGGTTGATCCATCCAAGAACTCTGGATTCTGTGATAAGCTGAAATTTTGTTCTGCAGTGCCCTCCTTTTGATGACAATTTCTCCGTGAATCAGTATGTTTATTGTAATGGTAACTGGGTGCCTTCTCGTTCTTTTGATGAGCCCAGGGCAGATGAAGAGATTGTCCAATCCAAAACCTTCCTCTGTGGTGGACTTTCCCTCCTTTGCTCCAAACACTTAGCACTTGTGCTTCTATGACTGCTTGCAAGCTTTTAGGACTACAGGTAGGAGGCAATAAAATAGGAGCTGGAGCTGAAGTACTAAGCATTGCTGCTATGCTAGTTAACTGGAACTGTGAATTTATGACCCTCACCTCCAAACCCAAAAAACTGAATCCAATGAGGTTCATGGTTATGTATAAGCACCTTCAACAGCTATTTTGTTGTCATGAAGTTAACTGTAGCAGCACTTGGACCAATTCAAGTTATTACAGACGTACAATTTGTGGACAACAATTAGAATACTCATCTGTACAACACTAACCTTAATCAATGCAGTTTTTCCATGTTACTCTCCTTTTGAACCTTACCCTCTTATCCCTCAGAACCCTCGAAACTCACTGCCACCAAGTTGATTCAGACTCATGTCAAGAGTAGAACTGCCCCGGTGAATTTCCACGTCTGTAGCTCTTTGCTGAATAAGAAAGCCTCATCTTTCTCCCACCTTTGCCCTATGAACAGCTAATAAACTTTAGTCTCTACACTTGCCTTTTCTTGTTATTTGTAGACAAATGAGGTCATGCAGTACTTGGCCTTTGGTGGTTCACTATTTGACTTAGCATTGTGTCTTCTAGTTCTGCCCAAACCGTAGCATAAGTCAAGACTTCTGTTTTCTTCTACTGACCAAGTGCTGCATTTTGTGTATTCATTCAGCTGTTGATGGGGATTTCTGTTGTTTCCATCATTTGAGTGTTATGAATAGTGCTGCAGTAAACATCGATGTGAAAGTGTCTGCTTGAACCTCTGCTTTCAAATCTTAGGAGTAACTTGGAGTGGAATTTCCTGGATTTTATGGTAGTTTCGACTTAAGTTTTTTAAAGAGCCATAATATTGTTTTGCATAGCACTTAGGTCATTTTGCTTTCCCATCAGCAATGGGCAAGGACTGCAGTAGCCCCACTGTCTTGTCAACAGCTCTGAGAGCAGAGTATCTTACAAGTGGGACTGTGAACTGCAAGGTCAGCGATTGGAGGCCACTAGCTCTCCTGCAGGAGAAGATGAGACTTCTATTTCCCGAAGCATTGACAGTCTGGGAACCCACCGGACAGTTCTCCCTGTTGCACAGGGTTCTTTCTATAAGTGATCCTATTTGGATCCTCGGTCGTCCTATTTGAGAGTGAAATGGTATCTTGTGATTTTGAGTTGCATTGCTCTGATGGCTGATGAACTCGAGCATCTTTTAACGTATCTGGGAGCCATTTGGGTGCCCTCGTTAGTGAAATATCTATTCAGGTCCACGTCCCATTTTGTTATAGCTTATCTTTGTGTAAAGAGAGTGAAGAATAGAGGAATAAACATTTGTTTTAAGATCAAACCTGAGTGTTGTCTGATCCTGGTTTCATGATTTCCTCCGTTGATAACTTAAAAATAGGAAGTTTACCTATAGTTGCAGTTAGTGATTTACATGAAATCCATATCTTACTTGAGAGGAGTACGTTCTCTTCCGTTCTTCACTGCGCCTCCTTATCGCTCCTAGTAAGGGGATTCTTCCTCTTTAATGATCCCAGAGCAACCCTTGAAAAGTGCATATTTCTTTCTTTCTTTTTTTAAAAAATTTTTTAGGCATCACTGCCCTCAGGTGGTGGGAGTAGGAGGCCCAGCCTTTGCTCCTGGGAGCTGGAATTGAACCTCCATCCCAGTGGGCCACAGTCCCGCACACAACCACTATGCCACCGGGGCTCAGCCCGAAAAGTGCATATTTCTAATAATAAGATTAGAAGTAAAAAAGAATATGAAAAGAACAGAAGAAGGTAAATAGGGGAAAGAAGAGCTCAGTTAACGCACTTCTTTAGATAAATGAATTCTTCAAGTCGAAATGAAGATGAAGTCTTTCTGCTTACATTGTATTGTTGTAGGTCAGTAACACATTTTAAGAGGGTTGCATTTGCTTTGTTTAATTGTTTGTTTGAATAGTCTTTTGACTCGCTCCAGTGATTGCCTGTAAAACCTTCCCAGTGTTTCTTGTCTTGGTCTTTTGTAGTTTTTCCTTCAGTTGTCCCCAAGTTAGTAAAGGGGAAGTATGTAACTGCCTTCCAGTAAGCTGGGAGATGACTCACACATACTTCTGAGACAGTAATGGTTATAATGGCAGAATGATGAGCTCCCCACAGCGTGGCGTGGACCAGTCAATCTCTGTGGAGCTGGTTACATTGTTCGATGATAGCACAGAATTTTATGACCATTGTCGATTATTTTGTGGGATGTACTTGTACTGTTGCCAGTGTGATACTAGCAGTGATGGCTGGGTGCTTCTGGTACTGCTCACTTTGGAAACTGCATCGAGCTGGTTTCTGAGCCTATGGTTTTTGTAACGGCGTGTTTGATTAATTTTGTGGATGTGAGAGAGGCTAAGAAGAGCTTCAGCTCTTTGATTTGAAGAAAACCCTTTGAGGTGTTGAATTTATAATTGTAAAGGGGAAAGAAGACGCTTGAAATTTCACCCCCAAATTAAGGTTTATGAAATTCTGCTGCAGAGTTAATCCTTGTAAAAGGGGGAAGATTTCCCTGAATACTTCAGATTGGACTTTGATAAAAGGAACACAATGGAAAGCCCAGAAATTTGTTTTCATTTGCTTTTTTTGACTGCTCATTTTGCTGTGTATCTATCATGGGTTAGTTGTTTCCGTTTTCCATTTACAGCATATTTCAGTCAGAAGATTTAATGAATATTTTTAATTTAAAGCTGACTTTTATTTCAGTTCTGGATTATATGTTAAAGTATTTTTTGATTTCTCTTAAAATTTAAGAAATATTGTCTGTATAATGCTGTATCTGTTTTCAGGTCCAATGATGCATCAGCAGCCTCCGTCTCAACAATATAATATGCCACAGGGAGGTGGACAACATTACCAAGGACAGCAGCCTCCTATGGGAATGATGGGCCAAGTTAATCAAGGGAATCACATGATGGGTCAGAGACAGATCCCTCCTTATAGACCACCTCAACAGGGTAAGATTCCATTTTGAAAATTTTCTGCTAATATAAAGAAGGCCTTATATTTTAATAAGCTTTTGGATTTTAAGTATAATTAGAGGCAAAGTTGGGGTCTTTTCCTCTCACTCCCTCTCTCCCAAAAGATAGTCAATAGAGTAGGTACAAAGGGTCATGTAATGGTTAGGAACTTTATAGCTTTATTTTATTTATCCTTTTCTTGGAAAAATTTATATACCTATATACTTGAATATGAGCTGAGTTTTTCAGCACATTTTAATGCAGTTGTTGTGGTAAAATTAGGTGCCTCTGCGGATATTTGAGTTGGCTTATACTTGAGTATATACAGTAATAAAAGTTTATATCAAAATTCTCTAATTTTTAGCAGATGATATTTTGTTTTTGAGAAGTTAATAGATATGTGGTCAAGAACAAACCCAATTTTATTTCATTTTGCTCGAATATCAAAATGCGCTAAAAGGAAATTAATTTTCTATAATTTGAATCTTTTTAAGAATTTAGAGTTTGTTTTTTCTGAATTAGTATTGTTTGCATGTATGCATGTATGGTCTTCACATTAATTTTAGTGAAACGTGGTATTGAAGCTATGTGTGAATGGGTGAGTGTGCATAAGAAGAGTTAAAAATATTTGAAACGGCAGAGAATGGGTGTGGAAGCTACAGCTGAGAAATAACCTCTCATAACATCAGATTAGAAAGCAAGCCTTTGATGACATAGAGAACAAATTATTTACATCTTGACTGGTTGTGGTTTTTCAGGCCCACCACAGCAGTACTCAGGCCAGGAAGACTATTATGGGGACCAATACAGTCATGGTGGACAAGGTCCTCCAGAAGGCATGAACCAGCAATATTACCCTGATGGTAATTTCTCCTAATATTAACTTTCCCATTTTCTATCCCTGCCCAATATTAATGGAGATAGCTATTCAAAACATTTTAATGGGATGAAGAAACTTAAGTGTCTGTTTCTTCTAAATTTAGAAAACCTTTTAAGTAATAAACAGCATCAATGATAGCATTTGTTTATAAACTATTATTTTGTGTAGCTATTCCATATTAGTACCATCAGGAATCATGTTCTCATTAGAATACTTTCCTATACAAAAGAGGGCCTTTTCATGTTCAGATTTCTTCATTTTAAGCAAAGGAATTATTAATTTACTGTTCTTTTAAATAGCCATATTATTTAGAAGTTGTTTATATACCATAAAGTTCATGTACTCATTTGCATTTATGCATTGTATGAACACGTAAAGAACATAACATTTATTATATAATTCTCAAAGAACAATGATTTAAATACATTGACCATTTAAGAAAGTAATTTGGATGCTAAATCATTTATGTAGTAGGTTGGGAAAGGCATTTAGAAACCATATTTTAATATTTAGTTTTTTTAAAATTTTATTTTCAGTGACTTGTGAAAAGTGATCAGTAAAGATGTATACTACACTTTAAGAAAATCTTTAGCGGTAATAAATGAAGCATACATAAGAGGTTTTCACTGTATTGTTCTTTTCATTTTCTTTTGCTTTTGAAAAGTTTAAACAAGATGTTGAGCCAAATGATTTGATTCAAACATTTAACACTGCTAAGCGTTGACTTTTCAAAGTGCAAAACAACTCGGGTTGCTTGGAAAGAGTTTGCCAAAAGCTTTCCATAGCCAGCTCCCTTGGTGTATTTACTTAAGAGACACTTGGGAAACTGCAACCTTTTAAGGTATTGGGAGCCATTGAGAATTTAATGTAGGTCAGCAAGGTATAATTTGGTGTATTTACAAAACAATTTTGTCACCATTTTTATAAATGCATAAAGCATAATGGTGTGTTAGTACCTTGCTTTTTACCGCAGGGCTGTGACTAGTTGGCAGAGCAGCTGCTCACTGGTTGGAGTCTTTCCCCCACAATCGAGGTGTAGGAGTAGTAGTGGTGGTGATGCTAGGGAAGGGGAAAGACAGGGTGGAGAACTAAGGCATATTTTTACAGATTTTACACTGACTATTCAGAATGTTTTCTCTTTTTTTTTCCCTTCCCATGTAGATATGTTGTTAAGCTTTTTGAAAGAGTAGACTACAGATATTTTTAAGAGACAAAATCTACTTTGTTACATTATATAAATGTGAGGAAGTTTTCTGAAAACCTAATGCTTAATTGTTTAATTTTTAAAATGTGTATTAAGTAATCAAGTTAAGCTGATTGTTATGATGGATGTAACAATTTTTGGTTAGATATGTTTTTCTAAATATAAAAATTTTGTGTATTATAGTTCACATTACTTTATATAATTAAGGTTTACTGATTAAAATTTTTTTTGGTATAGGTGTGCATTCTTCTATATCTGGCACATTTACATCAAATACTTTTCATAAATGACTATTTTCTCTCATGTCTAGATATTTATATCAGAAAATATTTGAAGTCAGTAGGTCTTCCTGTAAAGTAGTAGATAGTGCTTTCAGTCTTTACAGGCTATCTGTTCTGGGTCTCAACTGGTGAACGCTTTACTTGTTAGTGGAGAACAGTAACAGATAAGATATAAGTGAAAAAACATGCGTACATGCTAATAAAAGTTTATAAGAATAGAACAGCAACTGTATCTCATCCACTGGCTATAGTTTATAAAGTATTGAAAAGGTATCTATCAGGTGGTTTGGGAATGTTCAGACTCTAGAACACTGACTATGACATGTGTTTATCATATTCCTCATGGGTCACCCCGCTCAGAGGTGGCTTGATGCCAGTAGGTTCCCCTCCTTAGGCATTTTTGTAACAGTCAGTTCATTCTGACTTAGTTAAGTGAATGGTTTCCTGCATTTTCTTTGTGAACTTTCATTAAAAAGCTAAGAGTATTTTTTTTTAATGAATTTCTAGATTACCTTGTTGGTGACATTTATTCTTGGAAGCAGCTTATAAGGGGTTTTCTTTTTTTGGCGGGGTGACTTTTTCTTAGGTGTTGGAGTGACTAAGCTAAAGGTGTACGCTAATACTTAAACAATATTAATATTACAAAAATGTATGCTTCTGGTACTTTTTAAAAAACCTTTTCTAATGACAAATGGCTACATTAAAAATAACTTGCATTTGAAAATACTTTGGTGTATGTATATGTACTTTATGCAGGTAAATAGAATGTAAAAATGTGTTTCAGTTTCTTTCAGGGGAAAAAACTTTCAGAGTTCTTTTATATTTTGCATTGTTTTTAGCATATGCTGTGGAATTGGAGATCAGCAGAACAGGTGTTTGACAAAATATGATAATTGCTTCTTTTGTTCATTTTAATTTAATTCAGGTTATTTACATGTGAAAGGCCTAAATGCTTTCATTCTCTTCTTTTTAAAAATGAAAGATAAGGCCCTCCCCCCCCTTTCAGTAAGGATTATCATAGTTAAGACAAAAAGTGTAATGTTTCTAAAACTAGTGCTCTTTGCGTTTAAAAAAATGCACGTTGTCTTTATATGAAAACAATCACATTGGTAAATATTTGGCTAATGCAATTGAAGTAATTCTTTTATGTATTTCCAGTTCATTTTCTCAATTTTATCTGAAAAGTTTAAATATTTTCAGGGTTTTTCACTCAGTGGCCATTAACGTTTCTTCCTGTCTCTTGTCGAATTGATGTAGGTCATAATGATTACGGTTATCAGCAACCGTCGTATCCTGAACAAGGCTACGATAGGCCTTATGAGGATTCCTCACAACATTACTACGAAGGAGGTATCTCTATACCTTCACACATATACACACACACATCCCCTTCTTTAGGAACGACAATTCTTGCATAAGACAATTTCTGCCCATGCAAACTCTTACAGAATATTAGCGCTGGCTGTCTTAAAAGTTATAGAGAGCCTCAAACAATCAAAACCATTTCCTTACAAATATTTAAGTCTATAACCATAACTTGTCATTTCTAACAATAGTAAAAAGACTAAAACATTTACAAATAATTTTCCTCAGTGGAAATTTGCTATTTGAACATAAACCCATTGATCCAATTTATTTTTCTCTTGTGTGTTTACATATATATAATTTTACATACAAGTATAGTGCCTTTAGGAAACAGCTTGCTGATCTTGTGTAGCTAGTGTGTGCTCTTGTAGCTGTCTTTAATTTTGTCTTTTTTATTTTATTTAGCATAGTCATGATCTTATGACTGTGATGTTCCAGTAAATGTAATGCTCGTTTGGCAGAGGCGCTGAAAATGCTGCAGTTCAACCTTGCAAAATTGGCTTTAACTGCAGTTTGTTTGGCCGAAATCCTTCTGTTTGGTTTGAGTTTTTCCTTTGTTTTGTTAACTTTTAAAAATCAATATGGCATTTCATTTTGTTCTTGTGTTGTTGGCTATGCATTCTAGAAGAGGAGAGTTAATTAAGTAACTCTCTCAGGTTGTTTTTCCTCTTCTCCAATTATTCTGTAGGAAACTCACAGTATGGCCAACAGCAAGATGCTTACCAGGGACCACCTCCACAACAGGGCTATCCGCCCCAGCAGCAGCAGTACCCGGGCCAGCAGGGCTACCCAGGACAGCAGCAAGGCTATGGTAAGTAGCTTACTGCAGTTCATTTTTGTCATAGGAAATGTGGTGATTACTGCTTTAAAATAATGGAAATATATAGTATTTATTTTTCTAAAAATTAACACTTGAAAATTCACGGCTTTAGTCTGCTTATCATTAGAATATTTATTTAAAATGTTATTCTTGGGTAAAATGCAAAATAGTTCATTTAAAAAGAACCATAAACTAGAGTTGGTTAATTGACCAAGAGTAGGTGTATAGTTACGTAAAGACGGGGCAGGGGGTAAAAAAGAATTCTCAGACCTATTGGGCATTCATGACCCAGCATTGCCTTTGTATGTGCTTAGAAAATACTGGCACTTTGGGTGTTAGCCACATCTATATAATCTGCTTAGCGAATTTGTTACTATAAAAACAAAACACTGATTTCTTTAAAAAATAAAAACATTTTATTCAGATAGCATAAAGAAAAGGTTTTCCTCATCTCTCGGTAGAAAACACTATACATCCGTAAGAGAGTATTTTAGTTTGTTTGTTTGTTTGTTTTGGGCATCACTGCCCTCTGTGGTGTTCGTGGGAGCTACCCAGCCTTGCTCCCGGATAGCTGCTGCTGGATTTGAACCTCCAAACAAACAAACAATTAGATTACTGGAGTTTATTTAAGGTTGAAGAGGTATTTAAAAAAAGAAAGTACATATGCACTTCTCATTTTCCTGAGATCTATATTTTTATGCATATGTTTGAATACCACTGTTAAAACTTTCCATTTTACCTTTTTAAAGCGTTTGCTTTTATTGAAGGTAATAATAGTTTAGTAAATAAGCATGTTTGTTTAGAAAACCAAATCAGTCTCTTGCCATCTCTGAATTTCAAAATAGTTGTTTTTTTCCCTAAACCGTTTTCTTGGCATTTTGCCCACATATCAAACAATCCAATAATTGAGTCATATCATGAAGACTTGTGCAGTCATTATCACATTTGATTTTAAAACATTTTTTCTTCCTTTTTTTTTCATTGTTACTGGTGTCGTTATTGTTTTGTTTTTTAGTTGTGGCAACAGTAAACATACAACAAAACATTCTCCAATTCAACAACCTCTACAGGTAGTTTTGATGGGTGAAGTATCTAAGATCATCATTGGTTTTGGAAGTGTAACTTTTGAGTGTAGTTTTTTTCTCCACAAACGTCCCTGGGCTTTTGCAGGTCCCATCAGTCTCTGGTTTCAGGGACTATCATAGAAAGTTAGTTTGTACTGAGCAGAGCCATGCTCTTCTTCTAGTAATTGCAAAGTAAATCTCACTGACTCGAGACTTTGCAGAAATTACGTCGTTATTTTTATTTGGATCTATTCCTTTTGTTTGCCTCTTGTTACCCTGCTTAACTCTTCAATCAAAACATAAATGAATTATCTTAATATCATGGAGTTAACCTACTTCACAGCTCTTGACTCCCTCTTACTATTTTGACATGTAAGTTTTGACTGGCTACATGATGATTGCACAGTAGTTACCGTACATCAAAGCATATGGTATATGGTAGTGGTATCATAGTAATTTTATTCTTAAAACCACAAGAATTATTCTAAAAAGCCCTGATACAATCAAGGTTTACTAATCTAGCCTTTTAAATTTGGAAATAAAAGTATAGTGACATCTAGATTAAAGTGACCAGATGTCCCGCTTTTTGTGGGACAGTCCTGATTGTGAGCAATTTTTCCTGCGTCCTGTGGTTGTTTCAAAAAAGTCCTGATTTTTGTAAAGGAACACACAACAAGCTAGGGAACAGCGAGAGAATGGGAAGGGAATATACCCCCTCTACACTCCCTCGCCCCCCACCCCTGGGTCAATGGTGTCCCGCTTTACCAATATTAAAATCTGGATCTAAATTTTTGCCAGAGTTCTAGAGAACGTGTTTCACGTGTGTTTGGACATTTGTTTGTGTTGATTATTCTGCAGGTCCTTCACAGAGTGGTCCAGGTGCTCAGTATCCCAACTATTCACAAGGACAAGGTCAACAGTATGGGGGATATAGACCCACACAGCCTGCACCACCGCCGCCCCAACAGAGGCCTTATGGATACGACCAGGCAAGCTATTCAGGGCCTGTGCACTCCTGATTAGGTGGAATGTTTTTCATGGAGGGTTTACTTTTCCCCCTATGAAGCATGAGTTAAAATAGAAAGTACATTGAAGTCCCTTTCGTGCAATGCTGACATAGTCCATCTTAGTTTCTCTAACATGTAAATATGCATTATCTCTAAACACCAACATTCATCTTCTCTTTCTCTCTCATTCTTCGTCTCTCAATCTTGTCTTCACTCCTAAGACGATTCCCGTAACTATTCTAAGCATCATTCTTAGCCCCTAATTTCTGTTTTCTCTTTCTTATTGTTAGGAACTGTGTCTTACATTATAGAAATGTGGAGTCCGTCCTTTTCAATTCTCTTACTAGCACTCATCTTTCTTTCACCATATTTGCCACACTACCTATGATAATCTATTTTTTTAAATTCATATTTCATCTATCTCTTACACTTCCTTTCATACACATAAGTACAATCTCAAGTATTAATCTCTCTCCCTTGTTATTGCTCTTTTTAAATGTCTTAGAGTGAAAACTGTATTTAACCAATGACAGAGTTCAGAAGGTTAGGATAGGAAATAAGAAAGTGGGAAGCACAGGGAGGAAATGGAATAAGTTACATTGGAGAATGCAATTAGTGACCGGAAACAAAATATGCATGGATTGCTGAGTTAAAAACTGATCTGTTCTGTAAACTTCTCAACTCACAATAGAAAGAAATAGAAAACATCATTCATGAAAACAAAATGAAGCCTTTTATCTTTTAATCCAGTTCTCCATGAACTTTTTAAAATTCCCTCATAACAGTGCACTGAATTATCCATGTAAACATTGCTAAATTGATGAATCATGTGCTATGTATAGATTTATAGTTTTTCCATTGCCTCGATTGTCTTCAGGATGATTTTCTGTCCTTAAAGTGAAGAGCTCAGTAGACATGTGTGCATTCATAGGTGCATAAGGTTAAACATAAGGACACTGTGGGAGACTACTGATAATACAGTAGGAAATAGGAAATAGACTGGCAACTATGCAAACCTCCATGACTTTTTTTTGTTTTTTTGTTTTGGGGCATCACTGCCCTCTGGTGGTGGGAGTATGAGGCCCAGCCTTGCTGCTGGATTTGAACCTCCAACCCAGTGGGCCGCAGTTTTTTTTTTTTTTAATTTATTTTGTTTTATTTTGTTTTTCTCCATGACTTTTTATCTACAGCACAGCCCCATTTAACTTGAGTAAAATGGTGGTCACCATAACAGGAGAATGAAGTCATGTATCTGTCACCTCTATTTAGTGTCAGCTACTGCTAAGTATTTTATAAACAGTGTTTAAAGCTCTTCAAAGGTTCCATATTGAGGTCAGGATACAATCTAAGACTCTCAGGATGGTTTTTAAGAGCCTTGATCAAGTGCTAACATCTCTTTTCAGTCTTGCCTCTTCTTCCCCAGGTTTCTGCTTTTCTAAGCCAAAGCTCTTACCATGAGTTCTTTATTAATGCTCTGCTTTCTAACTAGAATATCCTTTGCTTCTTTATTTCTACCTGGCTCATGCTCATAAAATATTACTGTCCTTTGGATCTCATGCTCATAAGTTCATAATACCCAAGGAATATTTTCTCAGTATTCCTCACACCTTAATACAATCATGTATAATTGCATAGAAGTTTGCAAAGGTAGAATCTATGTCTATCTTCTCAATATATTCTCAGTTGTTAGCATCGTACCTTGTGTAATTACTGCTCAGTAAACATTTGCTTAATGAATCAGGAGTTTACAATTAGATGGATTTCAGAAGGATAATGGTTACTTGAGTCCATATCATGCTGATGTTGAATGGATAACAGGAGATCCACAGAGATAGTGGGAAAAGGAAATTGAAATTGGATTGAAAAATGAAGTACAGATTCTAAAAGTATAAGACAGCATAACAAGAGACATGAAGGATCAAGGATTAATATTTGGTAATACAAAGAAGGGAAGCCAGTTTTTAAGAAAAATCACAGGAAACATCTTTGTCCTGTTATTAAGATTAGACTGACCTCAAAATTGGGAAGAATCCTCTATGAAGCCAGTATTCTTTCAAATATGTTGAGGCCAGTAGTGTACTTTATGGATAGACTTTTAATTGAAAACTTAAGTTCTTTATTGCCTACAGGGATATTTAGGCTGTTTCTTTTTGAGTAAACTTTTCTTGTATTTTTCACGGAATTTTGTTTGTGTTGCTGAATAATTTTCTTGTTATCCCTTTACTGTTTCTTGATTCAGTAGTGGTGTCACGTATCTCACTTCTCATACTTATAATTTCTGTCTTCTTTCTCTCTTTAATCAATTGTCTCAAACTACTCAAAACACCAGTTTTTGATTTTTATGACACTTCTCTCTATATTTGTTTTTCTGTTTTACTGATTTTTATAATTATCATAATTCTATTCATAATTTCTGTTCTGATCACAATTAATTCTTTTCTTTTTGCATGTTTTGGATTTCGTTTGCTCTTTTCCACTTTCTGAGAGTGGGAGTGGGGAACCTATTGATTTAAGATCTTCCTTCCTTTCTTTTCTTTTTTTGGCATCACTGCTCTCTGGTGGTCGTGGGAAGATCTTCCTTTCTAATGCTAGTGTTTATTGCTATAAACTTCCCTCCAAGTGCACTTTAATTTTTATAAGTTGTTGAAATAGTGGTGGTAAGGCCAGTTTTAAAAAAAGCATTTTATTGAGGGTTCATACAACTCTTAGAATCCATACATGCATCCATTGTGTCAAGCACATTTGTACATTTGTTTCCATTATCATTCTCAAGATATTTGCTTTCTACTTAAGCCCTTGGTATCAACTCATTTTTCACCTCTGTCCCACATGAACCCTTGAACATTTATAAATTATTTTTACTTTGTCATGTCTTGCACTGTCCGACGTCTCCCTTCAACCACTTTTCTGCTGTCCGTCCTTCAGGGAGGAGGTTATATGTAAATCCTTGTAATTGTTTCCCCCTTTTCACCACAACCTTCCCTCTACCTTCCCAGTATCACCACTCTCACCACTGGTCCTGAGGGGTTCATCTGTCCTGGATTCCCTGCATTTCCAGCTCCTATCTGTACCAGGGTACATCCTCTGGTGTGGAGTAGGGCTACTTTTGACCTCCTTTGGCTACACAATGGACACGGAGAATCCAACTCCACACCAACCCAAGGCTGATTGCCTCAAGTTAGAGATCAGGCATGCCTCTACTATCTATCCTCTATCAACTCTTCTGGCACCAATCATTCCTCTCTGTTTGTTCAGAGAACGCATTGCAGTGGCCACACAGAACTCACAGACAATACTCATGATTATGGAGGTTTATTAAGGAAGTTAACAGTCAGAAAACATGAAGGATAGGACCTTTGGTGTACAGCAGAGAGTCTTTGCAGCTTGCAGGCCTGCCTCTGTCTGGGTCTCAGCCTTCCTGGATCAGGAAGCCCACCTGCCAGTCTGTCTCGCTGTCACTCCGTCTCAGTGGTGCGTTGGAATTCTTCCTGTTTTTGTATCTGAGACTCTCTTAGAACCAGTGGAATGGCAAAACAGACTAATCCCTGAGTTAGAATCCTCCATACCCTATTTCCATGAGCTTACTCCGATTATTTGGTGGGAGTTAGAAAAGCCATGAATAATTTCAATTCACGGTTTTATTTTTATTGCCAGTCACTTCTAAATACATTCTAATTTCTCTTTAATTCCTTCCTTGACCCAAGAATAACTTTTGATTTCATGACACTCTTTATGACACTTTGTTTTTCAGATACCTGGAGATTTTACAGCTATTTTTCAATTACTGATTTCTAATATAATTTATCATAATAATAGAACATACTTAATAATTTGAATTCTCTTACATTTTGGAGATGTACTTTATAGCATAGAATATGATAGTGTTCAATAATATCAATCAGATGAAGTTGGAGATAGTGTTTTCAAGTTTTGGGTATCTTAGTTGACTTTTCTTTGTAGTCTATTAGTTCTCGAGAAAGGAGTGTTAAGCCTCTTACAAGAACTATAGTTTATTTGTATTATTTAGAAGGTCTATTTGTTATCTTCATGTGTTTTAAAGCCATGTTATTGGTGCTTAAGTGGTTAGAATTTTTAAAAAATTAACAGAATGAATTATTCATTTACCATTATAAAGCATCAGCCCTTAGTCTTTGTACCTGGTAATATTCTTTGCTCTGAAATCTGTCTGATATTGTTGTAGGTGCATGAATTTTCTTTGGATTAACATTAGCGTGATGTGTATCTTTTTCATGTAAGCAGTGTATAATTGGGTCTTATTTTTTTTAATCCAGTCTGACAATATCTTTTAATTGGATGTTGTGAACATTATGTTTAATGTTATTATTGGTATGATAAAGTCTGCCCTCTTGATATTTTGTATCTATCCTGTTACTTCTTTTTCTCTTTTCAATGGATTTGGTATTTTTCAGAAAACAGTTTTGAGATAGAGTTCACATACTATACAATTTACCATTTTAAACTATATATACAATTCACTAGTTTTTATATCCTCAGAGTTTTTCAACTATTCCTGCAGTGTAAGCTTAGATCATTTCACCATTCGGAAAAACACAAAACAAAATGGATAGTTATTAGCAGTCATGTCTCACTTCCTTCAACTATATTAGGCAACAGCTAGTTTACTTTCTGTCCCTATTTGTGTGTCTACTGTGAACATTTAAGGTAAATGGAATCATATAAAGCATAGTGTTTTGTGATGAGTTGTCTTCATTTAGCGTAGTATTTTTATTCATCCATGCTTTCACATATATCAGAACTTCATTTCTTTTTATGTTCAGTAATAATCTATTGTATAGATAGACCACATTTTGTGTATCCATTCATCTCTTGGTGGATATTTGGATTACTTTAATCATTTGGCTATTTGTGCTTCTGTGAATACTCATATACAGA
Source organism: Nesogale talazaci (assembly GCA_004026705.1). Classification (NCBI taxonomy): domain Eukaryota; kingdom Metazoa; phylum Chordata; class Mammalia; order Afrosoricida; family Tenrecidae; genus Nesogale; species Nesogale talazaci. The sequence goes on along the minus strand of PVJH01010646.1, from coordinate 50,187 downwards.
GTTTTATTTGAGCGCCTGTTTTTAATTCTGTGGTGTTATACAGTTGCAAGTGGTATATAACCACTAGGCCATATGGTAATTCTATGTTTAAATTTTTAAGGAACTATAAAACTCTTAGCTACGGTGACTGCACCATTTTTACAATCCAGCCAGTAACATACAAGGGTTCCAATTTCAGCACATTCTTATAAGCACTTGTTTGCTGTTTTTCTGACCATAGCCATCCTTGTGGGGGAAAAGTGTTACTTTATTGTACTTTTTATTTATATTTCTCTAGTGACAATGTGGGTTAGGCATTAAGGTGCTAACCTCAAGGGTGGTAGTTCAATCTACCAGCTACTCAAATGGAAAAAAACCCGGCTGTCTGCGCACATAAATATGTATAGTCTCGGAAATCTTATGTAGCTTTTCCACTCTGTCCTATATAGAATCCCTGTGAATCAACTGGATGACAGTAGCTTAATGTCTAATTGCCCGGAGAATCTTTTTGTGAGCTGATTAATCATCTGTATATAACCTCGATATTAAACTCATCACTACTGTTTCCTCCCTCAACTCTGAACTCAACTGATGAAGTTGTGTGGTGCACAAAAAATTTTAATTTTGATAAAGACTATTTTGTTGCTTTTGCTTTGGTTTTCATACTAAAGAATTAGCTGTTAAAAACTAGGCTCTGAACCTGAACTCTTGTATTTTATTCTAAGGATCTTATGGTTTCAATGGTTATCTTCAGTTCCTTGAAACGTTTGAGTTCGTTTCGTGCATGGTTTAAAGTATGGGTCCCATGTTTTTCTTTTGTCCATGGAAATTTAGCTCCCTAGCATCATTTATTATAGATTATTTTTTCACCATGGAATGGACTCAGCATCCCTGTTGAAAATATATGGAACATATAAATCTGAATTAATTTCTGAACTGACACTGTTCTTCCATTGACATATATTGTCTGTCCGTATTTCAATACTAGATTTCTTGTTACTGTAGTTTTACATTATGCTTTAAAATTGAGAAGTGTGAATTCTTTTACTTTGTTCTTTTTTTTCCAGGATTGTTTTGGCTATTCAAGGGCCATTGCTGTCTTACATAAATTTGAGAATTGGCTTTTCCGTTTTGAAAATGCTATTAGAATTTTAATGGAAGTCACATTATGGATTGCATTGTATTGTATCAACATCTTAACAATGTTAAGTTTTTCGATCTTTTTTTTTTTAATCATTTTATTGGGGGCTCTTATCACAATCCATCCATCCATCCATTGTGTTAAGCACATTTGAACATGGCATTGTCCCTCTATTTAGGTCTTTAATTTATTTCAACATTGTTTTGTAGTTTTCAGTGTACAAATTGTTCATGCTCTTGGTTGAATATATTTCTTTTGTTGCTATGTATAGAAACTTGACTTTTTTTTTCTACTTGACCTAATACCCTGTAACTTTGCTGAATTCATGTATTAGCTTTCTTGTAGATGTTTTCTGCTTGGCTCATTTTATCTGCAAATAAACATAGTCTTACTTCTTCCTTCCAGATTTGGATACCCTTTAGCCATCATCCATTTATTTACTTTTCCTATTTGCTCTGACTAGGGCTTTAAAAAATTATTTCTATTAATGGCTAGGATTTTATTACAATATTGAATAGTAATGTTAAGGGCAGGAATTTTTGTTCTTGATCCCTAAGATGAAAACATTTTCTCTGCTGAGTGTGTTAGCTATATACTTTTCCTAAGTAACCCTTCCTTATATGAAAGATTTTCCTGTTACTTCTTGAATAGTTTTATTATGAAAGGATGTTGGCTACTTAATTTTTGAAAGCTAGTATCCTGGGTGTAGAATTCTCATTTGACAGCTCCTCCATCTCTCCCTTAGGATGCTGCTCTATTGTCTTCTTGCTTACATTGCTTCTAAGACCATACCCGCTCTTTATTTATATCTTTGTTTTCTGGTAGTTAATATACCTTTTCTCTTTGACTGCCTGTTAGATTTTTTTTCTTCATCGTATGGTTGGATTAGGGACAAAATTCCTTTCTCAATTTGTTTTGAGCAAAACCCACATGGAAGAATTGCACACCAGCTTGTGTGATTATGAGGTGTCAATGGAATCAGTTAGCAGGCAAGAAAGAACAAAAATCCTGTCTTTGCGTGCCCACCCTCCTGATGTGATCACTGAAGACAAAGGTGTGCATAAGCAAATGTGGTGAAGAAAACTGATGATGCTCAGCTATCAAAAGAATAACATCTGGGGTCATCTAACTTGAAGGCAAACAAGTGGCCATCTAGCTTAGAAGCAACAAAGCCTACATGGAAGAAGCACACCAGCTTGTGTGCCCACAAGGTGTTGAAGGGATCAGGTAGCGGGCATAAAAAATTTGAAAATTATATCATTATAAATGAGGAGGAATGTAGATTGGAGACCCAAAGTCCATCTGCAGGGGAAGCGACATCCCCTTCCAGAAGGGTCATGAGGCGGAAACGAGCCAGTCAGAGGACAGTGTAGCAATGATGAAGCATGCAACTTTCCTCTACTTTTCAAATGTTTCCTCACTCCCACTATCATGATACAAATTCTACCTTACAAAAATCTGGTTAGATCAGAGGATGTACACTGGTACAGATAGGAATCGGAAACATGGAGAATTCAGGACAGATAATCCCTTTAGGACCAATGTGGGGAGTGGCAATACCAGGAGAGTGGCAGGAAGGTCGCGTAGAAAGGGGGAACCGATTATGAGGATCTACATATAGCCTCTCTCTGGGGTACGGACAACAGGGAAATGAACGAAGGGAGATATCGGACAGTGTACAATCTGACAAAATAATTTATACCTTTTCAAGGGTTCATGAGGGAGGGGGAGCAGGGAGGGAGTGGGTAAAGGAGCTAATACCAAGGGCTTAAGTAGAAAGAAAATGTTTTGAGAATGATGATGACTACAGATGTGCTTTGCGTACAATGGATGTATGAATGGATTGTGATAAGAGTTGTTTGAGCCCCCGATAAAATGATTGAAAGAAAATTGTTTTGAGAAATCTGTGCCAATTCCTTGATATATCTTTCTTCATATTTCCTATGCTGTGGATATATTGAGCTTCTTGACCCAAAGAAATTACAGTTTTCATAAAATTTGGGCATCAGCAAAAATGTTTTTTATTATTTTTGTTTCAACTTCCCAAGATATTTTTCTCTTTTCCAGATTAGGCCACTTGAAATTTCTTTATATTCCTGATCTACTGTTCAATTTTTTTGAGTCCTTCCTGCTCCCAACTTCTTTCCATGTGTTTTTAGATAGTGTACCATGTTGTGTATTGAAGTTAACTAATATTTTCCAGTTCACTATGGTATCTCTCTATATTTTTTTATTTTTTTCATTTCTGACAATCTGAATTCCATCTCTGGGATGTCTTCCATTTTCCTGCTTAGTTTTTTTCTTAAAAATTTTTTTAAATGTATGATGTCCAAAAAGTTTCTTTTTCTAATTTTAGCAAGTATGTCGGTTTCTAATCTTATTTCAATTATTCTCCCCCCCCCCCCCCAATTATGGGTCATTTTTTTCCTCTTCTCTAGGTCTGGTAATCTTTGATTGGATATTAGACATTGTGAACTTTAATTTGTTTCATGGTAGCTGTATTCCTAGAAATATCGTTGAGCCTTGTTTTGGGGTACAGTTAAATAAGTTTGAAACAATCCTTTCAAAAAATAGTTTTTTACTTTTATGTTTTTACCGAGAGTCACCAGCCTCAGATTTGGTATATGAGCAAATCCATAAGTCAGTGTCCACAAGGAATTGCTTTTAAGATTTGTTAGGCAAGCACCAGAGTATATTAAGTCAAAGACCGAAATGTCCCCATTTCTGAGATAACCCCTATTTGAGTCCCCAGTAATCCTGCAAATTATGAGGTTTATTTACTCTGCCTGGTGAGGGTAGGAACTATTTTCTTTCCATGTGAGTACCAAGTATTATTTCCTCTAATAGTTCTGGGTATTTTCCCCCCCAGCCTGGTGTATTTTTTCTCCCCCCTATCTACAACTCCTTTCTGTATTCCTTATCAAAGAGAAAGGCCTTATCACCGTGCAGGATTGCCATATGTCATATTCAATTTTTAAGTCTCCACCCCTTACCCTTACACACCTAGTAAAAGACAAAATCTTGTTGATCGTCCTTTTTCCAAAACTCATTTTACCTGTAACCTGTTGCCTGGTCTTCATTTGGCAATTTCTCATCTCCTGTCTTCTTCTCAGCAGGATCTTCCTTCTATCTTCTTGCTGTAGTTCCCATTAATTCTGTATACAATAGTCAGTGGAATTTTATGATTAAAAAAAAAATTGAGGCAAAAAGAGAAAATCTGAAACTTCAAAGGCGGTTGTTAGGTTCCCCCAGGTGCCATAGCTCAGGGGTGTAGAATGCATGCTAAACTACCTGGGCGAGGAGAGCCCCTGCTCTGCTCACTGGACCCCGCGCTGGAGTAATACGAATGGGCACTTGTCATTTGCTAAACATTGTCACATTTTTCTTTGAGTAAGTTTCTGGGTTGGGTTATTAATTACTCCCACTTCAATGAGGAAGCACACATACACTCAAGAAGGCATGTTTAAGGCTACTTGCCTCAGGACAGGAAGCTGGTAAATAGTAGAAATTGTTTTCTGGCTTCCATACTACACAAGAATTTGCCAATGATTGTAAATGCTTCTGGTTTGATCATGGTTCAGTCCTAGAGTATGACCCACTGTGCATGAGTCAAGTTATTTAATCTCTCAGTGCCTCAGTTTCTTCATCTATAAAATAGAGACAGTGTTTACTGCATAGATTGTATGAAGGGGCTTCCAAAAATGTTTGGAAAAGGCTTTAACTTTTTTTTTTTAATTTAATCATTTTATTGGGCGCTCATACATCGCTTTTCATCATACATAGTTCAATACATAGTTAAAGGCTTTTACTTTTAAATTCCATTTTTTACACACTTTTCCCCGAAAGTTTTTATTGGCACATACGTCAAATATCATACAATAATTTAATCATTCAGTCATATTAAGAGTTATTCAGTCATCACCACAATCAATTTCCGAACCTTTTCTTCTCTTACTGTTGTTAGCTCTATATTTCCCCCAGCTTCTTCTGCCATGCTCCTAGTTAATGACTAATTCAGTTACTCTATAGATTTGGTATCCTGGGTTTTAGATACAGAAAATCATATAAAACACAAGCAGGAAGCAAACAAGCAAAAAAAAAAAAACAAACCAACATTAATGACTAGACCATCAATAAAAGAAAAACCTCAATAGAAAAGAGAGCAGAGAAGGTTAATAAGTAAAGCTGATTTAAAATGGGTCAAAAGAAGATCAAATGATAACGTGTTACATTTTAAACTAGCTACATCAGCTCCCATAATTCACTTCACAACACTGTTATCAAGGCTATTCATGTCCCTGTACTATGTTTAGAGGGAATTCACCAGTTCCTTATACAGATGAATGCAAAGCACTTAGTACAATGACCAACACATGGTCGAGTTTTTAATTGTCATGATGGATTAAGGTGGTGTGTTGAGTTATATGTTGGACACTAGGATCAGTGTTTTCAGTCCACGAGTGACTCCTCAGGAGAAATTGGAAGTTTCTCTCCCCCTGTAAAGATTTACATAGTTGGAAATCTTTGGCAGTCTATTTTGTTTTATATGGTTGCTTTGAGTTGAAAGAGTTTTTTAAATTGCTAATATTAACAAGCCTTTTTTTTCTTTTTAAAAATCATTTTATTGGCAGCTTGTACAACTCTTACTATAATCCATACATCCATCCATTATGTTAAGCACATTTAACAAGCCTTATATTGTATGAAAAAAAATTAGTGTTCCCCATCCCCTGCTCCCGCCACTGACAATTTAAAAAAATTTATGCTATAGTCCATAATCTAGAATAAAGTTTAAATATCTGCTTTTGCAGCCTTTCCAGATCATGTCAGGGCTCTCAGTAAGGTGGTATCCCCCACTGTGGGAAACACTTTCATTCCAATCTGCATATTCTTGCTTATTCTGGATTCATTGCTTAATACTTTTTTTCTCTGTGCCTTTGTCTTAGCTACTTCTTCTGTTTGAATTGACCTTTTCTCTTTGTTCTTCAGATCTTACTCTGTCCCAAGTGCTCCCCTATTCACTCGAATGTTTTTCTAATTATTTTGGGGGGTATTTTTAAAATTATTATATCCCCTGTTAACCTGTTCTTCTCTGTACTCTTATAGTATTCTATATTCTGTCATTGCAGTTTAATTTTTTTTTTTTTTGGCATCACTGTCCCCTGATGGTTGTGGGAGCTACCCAGTGCAGGGAGCTGCTGCTGGATTTGAACTGCCAAGCCTGCGGGCCGCAGTCCCGCACCCAACCACTTACGCCACCAGGGCTCAGCCCCTAAATTTTTTTTTTTTTTTACAAATTTTACCCTCCTTTTCAAGTGTATTGTTATGATTTTTGAGCATATGAAATTTGCTCAAAAATCTGTATAACCACTGGAGTTTATATTTGTCATATATCATTAAAGATATGTATCGGGTATGTTTCAGTATTTGAGGCATAAGGATATATAGGACGTGTTCCTTGCCCTCAAATGATTCAAACCCAAGTAGAGAAATTACAACTTGTCTTTGTATCGCACAATAGTTCTTAACTTCTGCTGCTTTCACATGATTTATGTGTACAACTCACTTTCAGTGGTCATATTTCACTACACACATTCACGTTTCCCTTCCTGATTGACATTTACTAATTATAAGTTTTCCAATTTCAGAAAGCCCTTATGTTCTCTTTTAAGTGGCATAACAAGCAAATGAAGTAGGAAATATAGCCTTTAATAAGAAGGAAATTGAAATCCAGAGAGGTAGATGCTATTATATCACATTATAAGTGACGGCACTGATTCTCAAAGAGGTTTTATTTTTTAGAGTTACAGTAAATAGAAAGCAGTAATGTTGTGACTTAAACGCAGCTTTAGCGTCTAGATAAGTTAACAATTGAATAATAAGTTCCTATTGGTGTCAGCTTAACAATAAAGTAAACACAGAGTTATTTGAACTTTATTTTAGAAGCATGTAAGCAGATAACAAAACGAGTGTTAGAATAATGACCTTATTGACCAACTTTACAAGTTAGCAACGTTGTGCCAGTGTTGTTTTATTTATATACTTCCCTCTCACACATTGTTTGTAAACTATTTTAAAGCAAATCCCAGATAATATACCCATTTTCCCCACTAATGCTTCAAAATGCATTGATTTCAGATAAGGCTGACTACAACTGTAATACAGTACATTAATATAAAATCCCCTAATCATAAGAATAGTGCGTTATTGTTAGATATAGCATGGTAATCAACAGATTTCCACGTGGGTTTGCTGTGTAGAACTGTAAACTTTTTTTTAAAGTGCAAGTTTTCTAATGGTACAGAAATATTTCAGCCCTAGAATACTTTCATGATATAAGACAATTAATAGAATATCTAAAGGCAATTTGTCCAAAGGAAACCAAGAGCCATTTAATGGTCCTGGTGAGCATTTTTCTTGAAGAATAGGTGCTGTTCACAGGACCAGAGGATGGTTTGGTTCTTGTGAACGAGCATTGCCCTAAGTGGGAGCCCACTCAGCTGCAACTAACAATAATTCTAAACACATTGAAGAAATGTTGATGAAATATATTTGTAGGTATTAATCTCTCATTATTATTATTATTATTTTTAATCATTGGGGGCTTGTACATCATTTCTCACAATACATACATACATGCATCTATTGGTATCAATCTCTCTTTTTGTACCTTCTGTGTTAGAGAAAATGCTGTTCTTGCTCTCCTCCTTTTCAAAACTAGCTAACATGCCTGCCAGGTATTATTTACCTCTTATATGAGGCTTAAAAAAAGGTCTGTTTTTAAAAAAAATTTTGTCAGCATATAAGTTACCTGTCATACAATTCAATAGTTCACTCACATCAAGAAAGGTTGAAACATCATTGCCACAGTGAGTTTGAAAACATTTTCTTCATTCTTACCCTCATTGGTATTAGCTCCCCATTTCCCCCCAACCTTCCCTGCTATTTCTCCAAGGAACTGTTAATCCAGTTACTGTCTCTGTAGATTTAATTTATCCTGGATTTCATATACAGAAAAACACAAAGCTAACAATAATAACAAAGTAAAACAGATATAAACCTCATTTTGAAAAGAAGGCAGGAAATATACAAACTACCAAGTGAAATGAATCATTAGGGAGGTCAATTGATAGGATGCTAAATTTTAACCTAACTGTATCTTCAACAATCCACTTGCCAACTCCTCTGCGGGATTTTGCTATTCCATACAGCATCTGTACTCTTTTTCTCTCCTGTCTTGTCAAGTTTATGGACTTTCAAGTGTACTCTTACTGGTATCAGGGAAAGGCTCAGATTTTTTAGTAGGAGCAAAAGTTTTTATCCTCAGCCTCCAAATCCCCTTCCCATTTCACGTTACACTTAACCGTTGCTATTAATACCTTCCCCTTGTGACTGCATAATGGCAATTACAATATACAGTAAAAATATTGTCACAGCAGCATATATATACTAATATACATCACATCACTGCCTAGAAGTTCAGCTTTTCATTTACTCCTGCTTCATTCAAATCCACAGAATTCACCAAGCATTTAAATCATGCCATGCGTTGGCCCTTTGCTAGTCTCTTGCATGTTTAAGATTATGAAATCAGTAATTGATTTGTAGTTTAATGTGATTTCATAGGAAATTAGAATTATGCTATGTACCGAAATACCTAAAGTTCTTTGTTGTAGGTGCAATTACTTTCAGTAGTATGACAATGCTAAAAATACTATTTTATGACTTAAGATTTTATGTGCTTAACTATTATGATCAAACTATTAACTAATGATATTTTAAATTTATTTTTTAGGGACAGTATGGGAATTACCAGCAATGAAAAAGTACTTACATTCCAATAGGCAGTACCTATTAGCAGCCATATTGTCACCTCAACACTGTGGACATCTCCCTGTGAAGAGATCTTTTCATTCCATCGAGTTTTTTGGAAAAGCTGTGGATAAGTGGCTGTCTCTTCAATAAGCAGCCTGTGTAGCTTAGTTGTAAAAGGCCTTAGTAGCTCAAAAATACTCTTGATTTCACATTTCTACTCTAGATGGCAACATTGGACAGAAAATACAATGACATAACCAATCTGCAATGATTTCGGAACTGTTTCCAATGGACTGTTACAGACTGAAAGGTGTGAACAGCTTTGTATGTTTATGAAGGTTAAGGGAATTTAATACTTTTCCACAGATTCTTTTGTAAGGGGAAGAGGGAAATGTACACTTTTTACAGCAGCAATATTTTGTATATTATGTTTATTTCTTGTGAATATGCAAGGCAGTACACTACGCACTGGGCAGAATCAGAAATCCTCTGTTAATGTGGATTGGAATATGGTAGATGCTTGACTGTGTTGGTCTCAAAATGGTGTACTATAAAGAGAAAGGTGAGAGAAGACAAAGCACACCATATGTCCACTGCTATGTTCTTATGGAGGAAATTTAAATCCCTTTTATCTATCAGATAGTCAAGGGCACTGTGATACCGTTTCAAGTAAAAGGACATTTTTAAAAAGCCTTCCACTTAGGTGGGTTAAAAATCTTTTTATAAAACTCATTTATAGTGTGCAGTTTTAAAATGTGAGGCAATAATTACTTCGTATTGCACCTGAAGACGCTTTGGTAATAGTTTCATGTAAATGAAATGATGATTCTCCCCTAACATAGCAATAACTGAAAACAGAAGTAAGAATTTTACTTTTAGCAATCAGGGAATTTAGTAAGTAATATCAAATAATTTTATAAGTACTATCAAAGAAGAGTCAACATTGAGTAATTTTATTATCCTTGTAATTTTACAAGGATAATTGGATTATATAATAAAATAGTATCGGACACTTCTTTAAAACCCTTGTTTCAACTTTTTTAACTGGAACTAGTGCCGTTTATAAAGGGGCACTTTTATGCTTTTCCCTTTTTTATCTTGGTTCATGTAAGACAAAGATGTTGATGAGGTTTTACCTTGATCTGTATTAAAAGCAAAGAGGCTGCATGCTAGATCACTGTGTTTATTAACATGGCATATTTAATCATTGTTTGAGATGGTCCTGTGCCTGGTTATTTTAATTAAATTCAGGGATGTTGAAATCGGCAGAAAAGCATGCCGTAGAGAAGTTTTGAAAACACAGTTATTTAGTTGCAATCTGAAAACATCCATTCCAAAGGTAAGTTGCTATTTTCATCACAGTTGCCTATGCCCAGGGAATATATCTTCCATATAATTGAATTTGTTTTACCCGCACTTCTAACTGGAAATGAAACAGAAGGGGTGCCATAAATTTGAATAAGTGAAATGTCTGTCCTCAACATTCTGTAATCAAAAGGAAGGATTTCAGTATGTCTGTGTGTATGTGTGTGTGGGAGAGAGTTTACATATGCGTTTTAAGATCAGAATAGGCTTGTTCCCTCCACCCACCGCCAAGTTGGTCAGTAGAAAATGACATCAAGGTTTGAACAGATAAAGCATAGACAGCCTTATTGTGATGGAAGTATGTGTAGGTTCTGTGCCAAGTTTCCACCACTGTGTACTTTGTTGCTATTTAAAACTGTATCAACTCTAATGGAAGAATAAATTATTTGTGATTTTAATTTTCTCATTTGTTTCTTTAAATTAGATCTCTTTAACTTTCTTGTTTCGTCTGGAGATTATACTGTGGATTTTTTTATTTAAGTTAGACCTGTATAAGCAGACAATATTTGTATTCTAGGACTTTATCAAAATTCTCTTGCCATGCCCAAGTTAATTAGAATTAACTGTTCCGTAATCAGCATGTTGTGTAGGCTGTTTGTTACAGAATTCTTTCTCTGAAAATGAAGTCCATGAGGCTGTAATCAAGATGACTGAATTAGATAAATGAGTTGAAGAGACAAAATTGTACTGAACCCAACCCGGTGTCGATATGTTATCTCATTTGAAATGAGCTCAACTGACATTAAGAAATAATTTGTCTTGCCAACCCATCTTCTGTTGTCTTATTCTCCTTTTAATGGAAACTAAAATTGCAATTTTAATAAACAGAATTTCCTCTAGGACTTTGTTCCTGGAGACTAGTGCATTTGCAAGGTTTAATTGTTTTATAACAGTCCTATTTCGTAAAAGTTTTTAATTGGTGGCGACAAAAATTACCTTACTCCTCTGATACCTAGTAAGAAAGTAACTTTAACAGTAGCTTTCTACAGAACACGACATTTCCATATAGATGATATATTCTGAAGCTGTTTTTTTCTTGAAATTTTATTTATCAAAGTGCATTATAATAAGTCTTACACATTCCATAAAATTTGATAAACCGAATAATAGCTCACTAAGAAAAAAGCCGGGCAATTACTGCTCAACATTTTAAAATGCTTAGCTATGCTAATTATTGCTTAACACTTTAAAGTACTGGACTGTGCTAGGTTAGTTCTTTGATAAATAAATTAGTATTCTCTTCACTATGGTGACACTTTATTTATTTATTTATTTATTTATTTATTTATTTATTTATTTATTTATTTTTCCAACTTCTTTGTGGATTTTTTCAAACAAACACCAAAGTGGAAACTGCCTCATGTACCACTTAGCAACGTGTGCCCAATCTTGTGACATCTGTGCACAACTCACAAAGTAAATATCTTCACGAGGATCTCTTAAGAGCTAAGAACACTCCTATTCCACAAATTCTGTGTTTTCAATGTTTTCATTGAGCAAGACACCATCATGAAATCTGCTGAATCCTTATAATCTTCCAATAGTCTTTGTTTAGTAACCTTCAATTAATTACTCCCCCCGCACCCCCCCTCCCAGGTTTTAGGTGTATTCTTGGATGCCTAGAGACCATACTTAAAAGCTTTCTTTGTAACAGGTATGATTTTTTTTTGACGTGTAAATTGATCAGGTTGAAGTAGCTGTTAGCAACATTGAACGCGTGCTTCATTTTATCATTTTCATTATGTGACCTGGAGCGTGATAAATTGGTTGGGGGTTTTGGCCTCATAGTTTTAAAAAAGTCTAGAAATTGGCAATAGATAAAAGTTGGAAGTCCTTGAAAGACCTCATAAAGTCTCCTTTGTACTGTCCACCAACTTGGACTTTGATATGAGAGAAAAACACCACCTCTTAATAAACTCCTGTATTTGGGGGTCCTTGATTATGGTAGCAAAGACTACACACTACTGTAGGGTCACGTAGCGGAGAGCAGCTCATACTATCATGTGGCACAACCTGTATGGTATCATATTTTGTAGGAATAGTGTATTGTATATATGATGTGCATCACAATCATTTAGTTCATGTTCTGTATTAATAAAGTAGAACAGAATTGTTTAGCATTTCAAGATTACCATCACCACCATCCCATCCCTGTCATCACTTGAATGAATTAGAATGCTTGCATATAAGACCAATTAATAGATTTAGCAAATTTCAAAGTATTGACAAAACTATATGCTTAATGTTTTAAATTGTTTTGGCATCTGTATACTTACAGATTTTGAACATGGCATGGTTTCTGGGCATTTGATCTGAGAATTGGGTGAAAATACCTTTTAAAGTCTCGTGATTTGTTTTTGTTTTAATTTATAGATGTAATTTTGCTTTGTGTTTTGTGATTTTTCCCCCCTCAAACACTGCTTATTGTTTCTTACTATGTGATATGTATATTTTGATGTTTATTTCCCTTTTATTTATTTTTTTTTTGGTGTGGGGGGCAGAATCACTATTCTGAAAGCATTTTTGGACCTTTAGTAATGAAAAAGACTTATGGCCTTTGAGTTGATGCTGACCCACAGCCACCTGTAGGTTTGTAAGTTTCCGAGACTAACTGTTAACAAGAGTAGGAAGCCCCCATGTCTTTCTCCTCCTGAGTACTTGGTGGTTTCTAACAGCTAACCCTGCAGTCAGCAGCCAAACTCATAACCACTACACCATCAGAGCTCTTTATTCCTCTAGTGGCCCTTGTTATTTAACTTGTGTCAATGTAGAGAGGTTTTCTTTGGTTTTATCTAAGGAGCTGTGATACTACTGGCTATGGAAGGGTGTGTTTTGGAATGAATATTTTTGCATACTACTGTACATTTGGGACACCCAGGTAGTACAGTGTGTAAGCATTTCCTTGCTAGCCACAAGGTCACTTGTCTGAACCAGTAGCTCATCTGGAGAAAAGTGTGGCAACTTGTGTCTATAGAGATTATAGTACTGGAAACCTAATGGGGACAGTTAGTTCTATTTTGCCCCATTGTGTTGCTGAGTCAAGATTGTGTAGATGTGGCCAAACTGTAATTCAGAATTCCCGACACCAATGGATCAAATTCTGTTTAGGTAGGATTTTATCTTCTGTGAATATGGTTATCCTAGGGAATGGTTTCTGTTAATGCTTAGTAAATCAAGAGCAAGGAAGGATGGTTGTACCTATCTTTTCAGTACTAAACATACTTCTATCCATAAAATATTATTTCCTGCTTAATTTCAGTATTTCATTCTTTCCCAAGATCTTGCTTCCCAGCAAGCTTTCATACTTCAAGTTCTACATGTTAGTGCTCAGTCCTCATTCCCACATAAACACAACCATTCTGAAAACATGAACTGATATTAATTACCCCCTTGGCACCAAAAAGTCAGGATTTCCTGATGCGGCACGCTAATGTAAAATGCATTAGTGCAAATGCTGGCTCCAAGGGGTAATACTCTCTAAATAAACACAGCAATGTTTTCCTTTATTCACAACTCTCAGGCTATTCTGAAAGCTGTTCATCCTCCACACCCCCAAAAAAGAATTTCGAGTTTTAATATGCTGTAACTGGATTTTCAGAAGAAGGAATTAAATTTCAAGCTGCAAATCAGTGGTACTTAAGTCTTTTTGGTTCCTTGAAATAAAATCTGCCTAAATGTTCTGGTGATTAAATGACCTTGAACTGTAATTTGCAATAATCCATTGGAGGAGAATAATGTTTTATGTTTAATCATTAGTATCACTAAAAATGTAATACACAGTCTGACTTAATTTATTTGGAAATAGAAAATTGACTTTTTTTCAATTTTTAGTTCACTCACTTAAAACCAGAAACTGTGTGTGGGTTTTATTTATTTTGTCTTGATGTTTGTGTGTGTGTGTGTGTGTGTGTTTGATATTCCACATAGACTGGTCAAAAAGGTTTTTATTATTTTATGTTTGAATATACCCACAGACAAACATGCATATATATACACTTTTTAGTTTGGGTTCTTTAAAAAAAAAAACCAGCGATATATTTAGCAAATGAGAGAAAGAGCTTTATCTAAAGGAAATGGTTCACGTGATGTCGAGGCTGGCATGCCCCACATCCAGAGGTCAGGTATCAGACTGGAAGCTTCTCCAGACTCACATTGTTGCAGAGGCTGACAGACCCACAAATGACAGCTTAGATGACACACTAGCACTGGGAAATCCCACAGTCAGCAAGTCGGACGTTAGGTTGATCGCTCAGAGAGTGGCAGAAACTGCAAATTCTACAAGTCCTGAGAATACTAGATCAGATAATGATGAGTTAGATGTCAGATCCAGAGCAAGAAGGGATTTTACAAGATCACACATGGGAAGGTTTTCTACATCATCAGTTAACATGGGATTTGATCAAGGGTAGGATTAATAAGGCTACAATTCAAGATGCTCTCCACGCAAATCCTACTTCACTAACATGTTATAGGGGATTTATAACATGGAATGGGAGATAATTCCATTAGACCACAAACTAGAGGATCACCATACAGTACAGGGAATCATGGCTTATCCAATTTGACACAATAGCTAACACACCTCTAATGCATAGTAGAGTAATAGATAGAGCTGAAAGATCAAGTCTAATAAGTAATTAGACTCAAAACAAGCTAAACATCCTTACGGAACAGAAATGGAATAAAAATGTAAATTGGTAAGGCTAAAACCCTCTCCAGGGTTCCGACTCTGGACACTGATAGTCTAGAAGTGCTTGGGAAATTAGTTCCTTGAGGTAATACCAAAATAAAACAAAGTCCACTGCCATTGAGTTAAATGTCAACTCACAGCAGTCTTCTATAGAATATATGACATTGTTAATCTAGCAGGGGCGGCTTTGAACCACTGTCTTGGCAGTTTGCAGCCCAATGCCAAACTCACAGTGCCACCAGAGATACTGTGGAGTACTAGAGACTACAAATAAGAGAAATCAAATACTGGAGTTAATTCTATCCCTCGAAGCCAGAGGGTAGAATGGAGGTTCCCTTTACTCTTTCCATTTCTCATAAAAGAAGCTTCAAAAAAAACCTTGCCACTGCTAACCACTACAATGGGATCTTGTTTTGAATTCTGAGCCTAACGATGCTTGTACCTGCTGTCGAGATGGGCCCTAACTCTCAGTGTCTCTGTGTACAATGGCATGAAACACTTCCCAGTTCTTCACCATGAGATGATACATGCTGTAAAGTGGATCCATGATGATCCACAGGGTTTCCACTGGCTGATTTTTGGAAATAGATTATCAGGCCTTCCTTCCTAATCTGCCTTAGCCAGGGAGATCCACTGACACCTATTCGTCATGACTATATAGAGTCCACCACTGCTTGAAAGGTAGTCGTTGTGCCTGGAGTGCACAATGGGTTGAACTTGGGCTTCTGTGGGAGGTGGCGAGAATTCTGTTGAGCTTCCCAGTGATTACTCAGTGCTGTAGAGTTGGTGCCAACTCTTCACAACCCTCAAACAGAGGAGACCCGGCTTTTGGGCTCTTTCTCCATATTGATGGTACAAGATCCTGTTGGTCAGCAGCAGAGCCGAGCTGTTCTGAGGCTCGGTAATTAGGTCTAAGCTTTTGGTGAAAACATTGTAGTGCTCAATACTTTGTTTCTGGATTTGGTGGGGGGTCCTAGGGAAAGTTGGAAGCACAAAAGGAAGGGTGGGGATGAAGAAAAATTAAAATGGAACTCAAGTTTCCAATATAAGTTCATGAGCCAGATTTTCAAAATATGTTAACAAAATTTAATGAAAAATACATTCATGTTAGATAAATGTAATTGTATGTAACGGACTGATAGCCTTTAAAATATGTATGTTTTGGGTGCTCAAAGGGAGATCCATCCATCAACAGTGGTTTTCAAACACATTGGAATTACGAAGTAGAAATGAGAAAGTCAACCACAGGTACACCCTAAGGTCATATAGAAATCTCATAAATGAAAAGTTAGTCAAAACAAGTTCAACTGGTGACAAAAGCTGTAAGCTGAACACAGTTGAAAAGAGAATTTGTGAATTAGATAATGAAGGAAATTTTTTCCAGAGCCGGAGAAAACAAACAAATATTGAAGGGACAGTTAAGAATTAGGAAGTGAATTTAGTATTCTTACTGTGAGAACTCAAAACGAGAAGAGGTTGGTGGCAAAACAACATATATATGTTTAATATGTAAATTAAAGCTGACAATGTCTCACAATCTAAGTACATTAAGCTAAACAGGACAAATAAAAGTAAATGTTTATCTGGACACATTTATTACTGGCTGTTCAGAAAAGGAAAAAACCCAAACCTGAGAGGATAACAGCCAAAAGAAAATGGGGATTGTCTTCAAAATATTGAGGGGAAAATGTTATACCCAGCTAAACTAATAATCTAAAGTGAGGGCAAAGCAAACTTTTCAGCTTTACAAAGAAATATGAAGAAAGGTAATGATGCCTGGCTATCAAAAGATACAGCATCTGGGGTCATAAAGGTTTGAAAGTAAACAAGCGACCATCTAGCCCCAAAAGCACAGCCCACATGGAGGAAGCACACCAGCTTGTGATCATGAAGTTTCGATGGGATCAGGTATCAGACATCAAAGAACAAAAGAATCATATTGTGAATGAGGGGGAGTGCGCATTGGGGACCTAAAGCCCATCTGTAGGCAACTGGATATGCCCTTATCGAAGGGTCGCAGGGAGATGAGCCAATCTGGGTGCAGTGTAGCAATGATGAAACACAACTTTCCACTATTTCAATGCCCCAACCGCCCCCACACACTATCATCTCAATTCTGCCTTACAAATTCAGCAACACCAGATGTAAACTGGTACTGGAAACGGAATCCAGGACAGATGAACCTTTTAGGACCCGTGGTGATACCAGGAGGCTGGGGTAGAAAGGGGGAACTGATAACAAGGATCTACATATAACCTCCCTTCCTGAGGGATAGACAACAAGTGGGTGAAGGGAGACACCCCACAGTGTAAGACAAAATCATAAATTATCAAGGGTTCTGGAGGGAGGGGAAAATGAGCTGATTCCAAGGGCTCAAGTAGAAAGCAAATGTTTTTAGAACGATAATAGCAATAAATGTATAGTTGTGCTTGGTATGTATGGATTGTGATGAGTTGTACTAGCCCCCAGTAAAATGATTAAGTATTTATCATCGATGGAAGATGTGTTTAAACAAAAAGGAAAGGTGGAGGATGCAAAACTTGCCAAATATAATTCTTGATAGAAAACATTATCTTTTGGGTCAGGACAACAGGTAAACAATCGCATTAACCTATAATGCATAATTGCCTTAATGGCTTCCATTCTGTTCCCCTCCAAAGATTTGTGCCATGCAGTGATTAGTAAACTATGTGAGGTCAATGGTTTGAGCCTCCCTTTCCTAACTATGTTGCAGTTTCTCTAGCTGCTGCTTCATCTCCCCATGCTAATGTCTCACTGTCCTTTAAATGCTGATTTATCTGCCAGGCTTTCCCCTTCAGGAACTTTCTCTTCCCTTCTTAGTCAAGGAGCCCTGCCCGGTTCTCACCTTTTGACTGCACTCTATTTAAACCCCAGCCCAGACTCCCTGGTTCACATCAAACCAGTGGTGAGAGTTTGTACCAGCATATAAAAGATGATTGGAAAATTTCAGGAATTTTGTTAACTTAATAAAGTGGTATAAACATATTTAAATGTTATTAAAGGCAACAAACATCCCAAACTCATAGCTTCCTATTATACTACATCTATCTATTTATACTCTTGGGATTTTATGTGTCTATTGTATCTGGATGGTGGAAGTACTATATAATAGAAAATTTCAAGAATATGATCATGTGGACAAGATTTGAATAATATGTGGTATTTGGTGCTTATAGCTGTTACATTCTAAACACAAAGTATTGGGGAAGTGTTTTAAAGTATCTGCACCAGCAAAAAATTGGTATATGAAGTTCTGACCCCTTTTGTTTTGTCACTTTCTGTGTTCTTTGAAGTATTAAGTATCAACAGAAGTATCAGCCAATACTCATTTGTCAGGTGCAGCCATAGGTTGGCCTGTGGCTACATGTATTGGCAATAATCAGCAAATGCATTTTGGAAGAATTGATTGGTGGTAGGGAGTTAAAAGTGTATTTTATTATTAATTGGCTACTACATATCTTTTATAGCTGTGAAATGTATGAAAAAGCATATGCATACACCCACCCCACAGAGTCATTAAAAATTTACCAGTACACCACTAGTTGTGACCCTCAGGATACTGCTTATTAGACCGTTTCGACTCAGTATGATAGGCATCTCAGACTTAATAACATGCCCCAAAAAATGCCACGTTCTCCTCAAATCTGTACCAGAGAATGGTGCAAATAGTTGCACGCTTAGCTGCTAACAGAAAAGTTGATGGTTAAGTTCCCCCAGAGGTGCCTCTGAAGACAAGCCTGGTGCCCTACTCCTGAAAAAGCTGCCGTGGAAAATATGGAGCACCGCTTTATGACACACAACAGGAGCAGGGGTCAATTTCATAGCATCATAATGACAGCCAGAAGAAAACTTTAAGATTGGCCTTGAATATATATCTATGAGTTGACTTAACAACCACAGTGTATTTTGAAATAGGACATTATGTGATTTGGACATTGTTTAAGCCATATTTAAAACTTTTGGGGACCTACTTCTAGTCATCCTGGTATCCTCTGCCATTGCTGGAACTGCTGGTGGGGGCTGGGAAAAGGTTGCAAAATGAAAAGAAGCGAGCATAGCAAGACCGCCGTTATAACCACCTGCTGTCACTCAAAGCCTGAGAGTTGCACCTGGACCCACCCTCTCCAACTTACCTGCATGCACCTCACTGGTGACTAAGTACGGATTATTTCTTGGCAATTGGACTCCCCTTTACAGTGGTGGGGAGGAGACAGGCCAGTCAATGTGCAATGAGGTAGCGATGAAGCATACAACTTTCCTTTAGTTCCTGAAGGCTTCCTCCCCCCCAATTATGGTCCCAATTCTACCTTACAAGTCCAGCTTGAGGAGGTACATTGGCAGAGATGGGAACTGGAAATACGGGAAACCCAGGAGAGTGATGGCATACTATCACATTGAAGATTATCATGAAGAATGACGATCTCAAAAATAGCATAGCAATGAAAAATTATTTAAAACTTTCACAATTTAACAATAAAAAGACATGATCAAAAGTTAAAAACCCTAAAAAAAAAAAATCTAAAACCATTCTAGGAAAAGTAAAAGAGCAGCGTTCCCCTTTAAAAAGCAAGCAAACCAATCTTGTGAATACATAAGGTGGGATATTGTGCCTGACGATACCTTCAATGATCCATACCTGTATTCATAGTGTAAGGGGTGATGGGAGGCACATGTGGAGATGCATGAGAGAGAGAGAGTTGACAGCTTCAGGTCTCTGAGGAGAGCAGGATCCAGAGTGCACACTGGCTTCTGAAGAGAGGAGCAATGTTTCTTCCACACTGACAAGAGGATTGATCTATGTCTTAGGTTGCTTCCTCTGAATCAGAGCACAAGGCAGAAATGCCTGTTCAAGTGGTTGCAGGGGCAGTACTCAGACAAAAGGCAATGAGGGAAGTAGCGCTGGACAGAAAAAAGTTAAGCAGGAAGGTGATCTTGTCTGGAAACTTCTAACTTCAGTATGATGCTGGACCAAAGCTCTGAATAGGCAAAATACACCAAAGATTATTCCCAGCTCGAGGCAAAAGACCAGCCTTTTCATTCCTGTGCTGACACTCTGCCCACCAGTAGGGTGGGACAGTCTTCTGGGATGGGTGGTACCTGTTAGGTGGAAAGTAGTTCTCCAGTGAAGTGTAGCAGTGAGTTTAAGACTGCTAGAACAGGTGGCCCTAGAGCGACAGCAGCACCTGGTAGTAAAAGGGACACCAGCACTCTAGGATGGGTATCAGAGATAGTTACAAGTGAGGAGATGGGAAGGGAAAGATTGAATTCAGACTGTTCTTGATGACTGGTCTCTTTCTTGAAGAAAACAACAGGACCAACAGTACTGGAGGGACATGGGAGAAGGGGAGGTGGGGGAAACGGATGTGACATTAACAAACACAGGGACAAGGGAATAAGTGATCCAAAATTGGTGGTGAATAAAGTATAGGAGGCCTGGTAGGGCTTGATC
This sequence comes from Nesogale talazaci, assembly GCA_004026705.1. Lineage (NCBI taxonomy): Eukaryota > Metazoa > Chordata > Mammalia > Afrosoricida > Tenrecidae > Nesogale > Nesogale talazaci. The sequence goes on along the minus strand of PVJH01010646.1, from coordinate 29,727 downwards.
AATGGTAATGTAATTAAGAGGAATTACTGAAACCCAAAGGAAGGCTGAGCATGATAGTGGGACAAGAGGAAAGTAAAAGGAAATAAAGGTAAGAACTAGGAGGGAAAGGGCATTTATAGGGATTAAATAAAGGCATGTACATATGTAAATATATATGAGGATGGGGAAGTAGATCTATGTACCTATATTAATAGGTTGAGTATTAAGGTAGCAGGTGCACATTGTGCCTCCACTGAAGTACTCCCTCAATGAAAGAACACTGACCTATTAAATCGGCATTCCATGATGTTCGCCTTCCTGATAGGATTGCTAAAGACAAAGTGAGTACAAAGGCAAATGTGAAAGAAGCTGATAGTGATGGGCTATCAAAAGATAGGTCATCTGGAATCTTAAAGGCTTGCTTGAAGTTAAAGAAGTCCTCTAGCTGAGAAGCAACAAAGCCCACGTGGAAGAAGCACACCAGCCTGAGTGATCATGAGGTGCCAAAGGGTTCAGGTATCGGGCATCAAAGAACCAAAAAATCAAATCATTATGAGTGAGGGGTGTGTGCAGATTGGGGACCTGGCCAAGACCCATCTGTAGGCAACTGGACATCCCCTCACAGAAGGGTGGTGGGGAGGAGACAAGCCAGTCGGTTCAGTGTGGCAATGATGAAACATGCAACTTTTCTCTAATTCCTAAGTAACAGTCCCCTTCCCCCACTATCATCCCAATTCTACCTTACACATTCAGCTAAACCATAGGATGTACACTGGTACAGATAGAAACTGGGAACACAGGGAATCCAGGACAGAGGATCCCTTCAGGATCAGTGGTCAGAGTGATGATACCAGGAGGATGGGGTAGAAAGGGGGAACCGATTACAATAATCATATAACCTCTGGGGGATGGGCAACAGAAAAGTGGGTGAAGGGAGACATCAGACTGTAAGATATGACAAAATAATAATTACAAATCTTCAAGGGTTCATGAGGAAGGGGGGAGTGGGGAGGGAGGGGAAAAATGAGCTGATACCAAGGGCTCAAGTAGAAAGCAAATGTTTTGAGAATGATGATGGCAACAAATGTACAAATGTGCTTGACACATGGCTGTAAGTATGGAGTGATAAGAATTGTACAAGCCGGGCTGAGCCCCGGTGGCATAGTGGTTGTGCGCGGGACTGCGGCCCACTGGGATGGAGGTTCAATTCCAGCTCACAGAAGCAAAGGCTGAACCTCCTACTCTCACCACCTGAGGGCAGTGATGCCTAAAAAAAAAAAAAAAGAATTATATGAGCTAATAATAATAATAATAATAATAATAGCCAAATTTGACAGTTCCCAGGCTGCAAAGGATAACTATTAAGTGTGCCTTTAAGTCCAATTTGTGGTTAAGTCAGAAGAGGTATGTGCAGATCTTACTTTGCCTTACTCTAGTGCAAGAAGACTTTGCTAAGCCTTTTCAGTGACTCAACTCAATGGCAGTTGAGTCTGTTCTTTTGAGTACCTGTACAGCAAGTGATTGGTAGAAGGCACTCAAACTACTCCTGGAGAAGAGCTTCCTCCTTAAGGCAGAGTCATCCCTAGTGATATGGATGGAGTAGAACTTAGGGGGCCTTCAGTTGCTGAAAGAGTGTGACTGATAGGAGAAATGCAAACACGGAATAATAATTAGAATATGAAATGTACAGAGTATGTAGGAAATTTGGAAGTCATCAAAAATGAAATGGAACACCTAAAGATCAATACTCCAGGCATTAACTGAAATAGACTGGCATTGTCCATTTTGAATCAGATAATCATATTCTTTACTGTACTGAGAATGTCAAAGTCAAGAAAAATGGAGTCGCATTCATCATCAGAACTATTTCAGTATCTTTTCTCCATCTGCTATTTTCCTTTATGGCCCTTAGGCTTTTTTTTCCTCATTGATTTTATTGGGGGCTCTTACAACTCATAACATTCCATACATAATTTGTATCAAGCATATTTGTACACATGTTGCCATATTCATTTCCAGGTATTTTCTACTCGAGCTCTTGGCATAAACTCCTCTTTCCCTCTCCTTTTTTTAAATTAAATAATTTTATTGGGGGCTTATACAACTCCCATTATGATCAATACATATGTCAATTGTATGCAGACCACATTTGCACACTTGTTGCCATCATCACTCTCAAAACATCCTCCATCCACTTAGGCCCCCAATACCAGTTCCCCATATTTCCCTCTCCCTCCTGACTCCCCCTCCCCGATGAACCGTTAATAATTTACAAGTTGTTATTACTTTTTCATATCGAACACTGTCTGATGTGTCCCTTCACTCACTTTCCTGTTTTCTGTACCCCAGAGAGGAGGTTATATGTAGATCCCTACAATTGGTTCCCTGTTTCTACTCCACCCTCTCTCCCCCCTCTTGGTATCACCACTCCCACCACTGGTCCTGAAGGGATCATCTATCCTGAATTCCCCATGTTTCTGGCTCCAGTATACATCCCCTGGTATTGCTGGATTTGTCAGGTAAAATTTGGATCATGATGATGGGAGGAAGCATTTGAGAACTAGAAGAAGTTTGCATATTTCATCATTACTACACTGTACCTTGACTGACTCATCTCCCTATAACCCCTCTGTAAGGGGATGTCACTTCACCTATTGATGGACTTTGGGTCCCCAATCTATAACCCCCTCATTTATAATAATATAATTTTTAGTTCTTTGATGCCTGATACTGAATCTCTTTGACACCTTGTGGTCACAGGCTGGTGTGCTTCTTCCATGTGGTCTTTGTTGCTTCTGAGCTAGTTGGCCGCTTGTTTACTTTCAAGACTTTAAGACTCCAGACATTACATCTTTTGATAACTGGGCACCATCAACTTTCTTCACCACATGAGCTTGTGCACACATTTGTCGTGTGCGATCATATCAGGAAAGTGAGCTTGCAATGTTATGCTTTTTAGTTCTTGAAGCCTGATATCTAATCCCTTTGATACCCCATGATCCCACAAGCTGGTGTGCTTTTCCATGTGGGCTTTGTTGCTTCTGAGCTTCATGGCTGCTTGTTTATTTTCAAGCCTTTAAGACCCCAGACACTACATTTTTTGATAGTCGGGCGCCATCAGCTTTCTTCCCCACATTTGCTTATGCACACATTTGTCTTCAGTGATTGTGTTGGGAGAGTGAGCATCATGGAATGCCAATTTAATAGAACAAAGTGTTCTTGCACTGAGGAAGTACTTGAGTGGAGTTTCAATGTCCATCCGCTGTCCTAATACTAACGCTATAAGTATATGCATGTTGACCTATTTTCCCATCATCATATAGAAATATATTCTCCTATGTACTTGCCTTTATGTATTTAGACCTTTATAAATGCCCTTTACTCCCCAGTTCTTTCTTCTATTTCCTTTTATTTTCCTCTTGTCCCACTATCATGTTCAACCTCCATTGGGGTTTCAGTATTTTCTCTCTGTTGCATTACGCTTGCTCAACCCTTATCGGACCTCTCACAACCACCTTGTCACTGATTTTGAATCACTTGTTGTCCCCTTATCACTTGGTCGGTCAATACCACCTCCTCTTCCCCTCCTTCCCTTCTCTCATGTCCCCCCTAGAACCATCAGTCCTGTTGTTTTTGCCTCCAGACTGTTTATCCAGCCTATCTTATCTAGATAGACTTGAGGCTTCTTTTATAGTAGGAGTCAACACATTACTTCTGTAAAGCATCAGTGGTAAATAATTTTAGGCTTTTCAGCTAGACAGACTCTGACAAATTTTCAACTTTGTGGTTGTAATATAAAAGCAACTAAAAACTCACCACCACTGAGTTGATTCCAGTTCATAGCGATCCTGTAGGCACAGTAGAACTCTTTCTTTTGGGTTACCAAGGCTTTAAATCTTTATGGGAAATAAAGTCTCGTCTGTCTCCCTCAGATTGGGTTGAGGGTTTAAACCTCAGATCTGTGGTTGGCAGCTCATTTCATAGATCACTGCATCACTAGGACTGAGTATAGCTATGTTCCAATGAAACATGAGTTAGGGATCCTGAAAAGGGGAGGGGGAGTGAAGATGGTGATCGCTTGCTAGAATTTTGCAAGACCAACTACTTCATTGCAAGTATCATTTTCCAACAACAAAATGGGTGACTATACACATGGACCTTGCCACAAGATACACAAGAATAAAATGGACTATATCTGTGAGGAGACAGTGGAGAGAACCAGTATCATCAGCCAAAACAAGGTCAGGGGATAACTGTGGGCCAGACCATGCACTGATCATAGACAAGTTCAGGTTGCAGCTGAAGCAAAAACAAGTCCATGAGAGCCAAATACCTCCTCGAGTCAATCTCATGTGAATTGAGAGACCATCTCAAAGACAGACTTGACACACTGAACACTAATGACCAAAGACTAGACTAGCAGTGGGAGGACATCAGGAACATCGTACATGAAAGCAAAATGTCATTAAAGAGACCAAAGTGACTGTCAGAAGAATCTGGATCTTACTCTTACATGTAGAGCAGTAAAAAGAAAATGAAAGAAATGATGGCGTAAATGATCTGAACAGAGATTTCAAAGGGCAACACGAGATGCAGGAAACATCCTAAGACGGCAGGAATACAGTCCTTACACCAGACATGGAGGGAGAAAAATGGGCTTAGTTCTTCGCTCTTTGCAGCATTCCCACATTTATGGATACTCATCTTGTGCTGAGTGTACTTCACCTCTCAGATTTTCTCGCTTGATCGTGTTCCTCACCTTGAGTGACAGTAAGTAGTGGAGTTTCTCATTTTTGCCCACACCAATGAGGCAAGCACAGATTAATGTAAGAAAGATAAGAGATCAATGGAGTAGATCCAATCTCACATGTAAGCAGAACCAGGCCAAATGATAGATTGGCCAAAATAAACATTCATGAGTACATTCCATTGTTGTTGGGTTTTTTTTGCAATTGTTTGTTATGCAGCATTTTGGCAATAGCTGTCACATGCTTTAAAAAAAATTTTTTTTTGTAAAGTTCTTTGTGCTCCTACAGTTTTTTCACTGATTTTAAGTTTTGGCATACCTACCTCTAATGTGTTTTCTATTTATCCCCCACAGTTTTTATTTTGTACAAGAGTTCCTTAGTCAAGTCACGGTCCAAGAGCAAATTCAATGAACTTTGTTACCTCCTAATATCATTTTTGCTAAAAAAAAAAAAAAAAATGATAAAGTGAGCTTAACTTTATTTTCCTCAAATTCCTGTGTAATTGTAAATAAACTTTTGACCTTCGAAATTTCCCCTTAGAGCCACAACGGTGAAAAGTGATACTGGAGTTCTTTGTATGTCTCCTCCTTGTGTTCAATTTTCAGAATTTTCTAAATGTCAGGCAGGTCTGAAAGGTTAAAAATAACTGCCTCTCTAGAGACAACTTCTGGGTCTGTGTTCCTCTGAGAGATCCTATAAGCTTTGTCCACACAAACTGGGTCATCATCCTAATTTTAAAATTTCCCAGATCCAATGCTCTACAAAAATCAATGCGATCTTCCTTGCCAGATAATCCCAGCAGCCACACATTATACTCTCTGGTTTGGTTCTGCATGAGTTTGATTTTATATAGTCTATTGTCATAATTTATTAACTTGATAAAATCTACTGACTCCTCATGGAAAATATTGTTTATATTTTATGTTTCCTGTGGCTTTCTTTCCATAGCCCTTATTATTGGGAGTATTTACATGAGAATAGGGTCTTTGTTTTTCTAAAAGTTCTTCTGTGCCTGCTGTTTCTCATCTCCCCTAAAGTCACAGCCCTCTGTGACATATATCGTGCTTATCACATTGAAAACACGCAGTGAACTCTGAATAATTAATCTTCCCATCATGCCTATGTGTTATTTAGCAAAATTAGCCCCATTTTACAGGCAGAACAAATGAAGAGATACAGAAAGGGTTCACTTGAAGATGTTCGAGTATGTCTCTCGATGACGAAGGCCTTGGCCTTGGTTGCAGCTAGTTCTACTGATTGTTGTCATGTGTAGGAGAGTATGCTTGCTTTTTCCTATAACACTTCCGAAGGAAAGTGGGTGGGGAAAGATAACCACAGATAGTCACTGCAAATTCTGCCAGGGAATGATTTGCTAGAAAGATGAAGCTGTTTCTGTAAAAACTGAACTTCTCAATGTCAAAGGGGGTAGTTTCTACTCTGTCCCACAGAGTTGTTATGGGTTGGAATCAACTTGATGGCAGAGGGGGATTTTCTGGAGAAGTTGTTGGTAAATCTTGGTAAATCGTAGGCTTTACCATAGATCATTATTTTCATGGTCTGAGGAGCAAATTCTGATGTCGCATTCTCCTTCAACCAAGTGTTGAGTTGACTCACAGTGAACCCCCATGTATATCAAAGTAGATATACAGTAGGATATTTAAGGATATTTATTTAAGGATATTTAAGATATTTAAGGATAAAGTAGGATACTTAAGAGTGGCTTTTTGGAAGTAGGTTAACAACTTTTCCATCTGAAGCACCTCTGGATGGGTTTGAACTGACAACCTTTTGGGTTGCAGAAGAGTACTTAACTCTTTGTACTACCCAGGAACTCTTGAATTTTCTTTGTGCTTTGACTATTGAAGGGATCATAACTAAGGGGTCAATTGGTAAGTAGCACATTGCATTTGAATATAAAATTTAGTTTATACATAGTAACCATTAAGCTAGTTTGTTTGTTCAAGTTATTTTGATTGTTATGCTGAGATGTTGCTGTTCTTTTAGCGGCTGTTGAGATGACCCCGAACTCTTAGCAGCCTCATATAGTATGGATTGGCTTGATCTTCAGCAGTAGATGACTAAGCATTTCTTCCTCATTGATCTTAGTGTGGAAGCTCTACAGAAACCTGTTCAGCATCATCAGAACACTCCAGCCTCCACTGACAGATGCGTGGTGGCTACACTGAAGGTGTGTTGGCTGCAAATATAACTCTGTGGATAGTCAACCACTAAATCATCACTGCCTCCTTTGCCTAGATAATATCAAAGTTTTACCTACTGATTGGTGATCAACAGCAATGAGGATTAAAACAAAACAAGATAAAACGAAATAAAAATCCATGGAGGAGTTTTTAATTCAGTTTTATTTTGCAAAGGAGGAGAAGTCCTTTTAGATTGATGTTTGGATCATGAATAAGAAGGAAGGGAGGTGCTTCCACCCCCCCCCCCCCAGAAAAGATATATAAGTAAAAAAAAATAGTAATAACAAAAGAAAAACCTGTAAATAGTTCAAGGTCTGTTCGTTGACCTCAAGGAGGTCCCCAGTTGAGTTCGATGGAGTGCCATCCCCTGCCCCCAAAGTATATCCTTGGCACTCCTTTGCTCTGCTCCCCCTGTTGCTCTGTTGCACACCCTTAGTGTTTTGCCTTGGTGTGGGGTGGGGGTCAGGCCAGGTACAATCCTGACCCTGCTTCTCATCGTTGCCCCTGTAGGGCCTTGGGTCAGTGAGGAACACCGTGTTCCATAGTGTGGCTGGCCATTTGGTCCTCTCTGTGGATTGGCTGTTCTGAGTGGGGATATCATCCTCAAGGCTCGGTGGGCCAGGATGCAGTCCACTCTCTCTTCCTCCCCCTTCATTTGCTCTCGTATGCTCTGGTCAGACGTGTCCATCTCCCAAAACTGCTGCTTCAGTGTTGTGAGGAAGGTGCTTTTCTGCCTTCTGGAATGCCCTATAGAACGTTCTAGTCTTCCCTCTCCCCTTGTCATCTTCCTACAAAGATCTTTCTTCTTGAATGCAACACACCTGTTCTGCTCACTCTTACCCCATTGTTTTTGGAATGAGTGAAGTTTATCAATGTATCTTACCCAATCCTATATATCCATTCACATACAATTCTGTTGTCCAGTCCCCTTGAGAGGAGTTACACAATCATTAATGCTATCAGTTCCCCATCACCCCCTTTCTCCCTCTGTACTCTCAGGGCACCATTACTCCTATGACTGTTTCTGAGGGGTTGTCTATCTTAAGTTTCATGTACCAAATGAACAATCCTACATATAAAAATGAGCATGCATGAACCCAACCTTATTAATAAGGTAAAACAAATAAGTACCTCAATAGAAAAGGGAGGAAATATTAAGGAACTAGAAGATATTTATTTGGTTCATCAGTGCCATACTGCACCCTGGATTTATTATCCTTTCACTGAGGCCCTTCTGAGAGGGACTCCCAAATAACTTTGGGTCCCTGTTTGCAGCCGTGCCCCTTCACATCAAGTTGATTGTTTTTGAGTGTCTGGTACTCTTCCCATCAGCCCTCGTGATCACATAGGCTGGTGTGCTTCTTCCATATGGACTTTGTTGCTTCCCTGCTAGAAGACTGGTGTGCTTCTTCCATGTAGACTTTGTTGCTTCCTTGCTACATGACCGCTTGCTTAATTGTCAGCCTTTAAGACCTCAGGTGCTATACCTTTTGATAGTGGGCACCATTAGCTTTCTTCACCACAGTAGTTTATGCACCCATTTTGTTTTCAGCGATCGTGTCAGGAAGGTGAGTACCATACAATGCCAAATTGTTAGAATAAACTGTTCTTGTGTTGAAGCAAGATTTAGGTAGAAACCCAAAGTCCATCTGCTTCCGAATTACATATGCACACACACACACACACACACACACATTTTCTCCTATTCAACAGAAATATTTACCCACAATTCCCATTTCAGTAATTTCTCTGAAACCACTTTATATTTAATGTGAAGCTTTCTTAGGTCCGTTATCATGTCCTACTGCCTTCTTTACTTACTACCAGATTATAAACTTCTTGGTTTATAATTTATACATTTTATAATCTCTGAAAGCAGCCATGGTGGTGGTGCCAGGTGAGTATTAGACTGCCAGTCCACAAGCTTGGTGACTCAAACTCACCAGTTGCTTTTCAGAGGAAAGATGAGCCTCTCTGCTTCCTTCAAGACTCACAGCCACAGAAACCCAGTATAGGGTCACAGTGAGGCACAGTTGACCCGATGGCGGTGGTTTGGGCTTTTTTTTTATTCTCTTGACATCAGGGCCATCACTTGTCTGTGGTGGCTTATTTATTTTATTGTGCTGTGGTGGCTTTCGTGTTGCTGTGAATCTGGAAACTGTGTCACTGGCATTTCAAATACCAGCAGGGCCACCCAAAGTGACCAAATTCCAGCAGAGCTTCCAGATTAAGGACAGTCTACGATGAAGGTATAAACTGTCCATGTTTGCGGAACTTGTCAGTGAAAATCTTATGGATAATTTCCCCCAAATATTGTCAGACACTCACTTTCCCAACACGATCGCTGAAGACAAAATAGGAGCAGATGTAGTGAAAGCTGCTGGTAGCCAGTTATTAAGACATAGCCTCTGTGGTCTTAAAGACTTGAACTTAAATAAGGGGTCCTCTAGCAGGGGAGGATCAAAGTTCACATGGAAGAAGCACACCAGCTTATGTGATCACAATGGTTGACAGGATCAGAAAAAAAAAAATCATACCCATGCCAATGAGTGATATTGGAGTGGAGCCCAAAGCTTACCTGCAGACCATTGGACATCCTCCTCAGAGAATGGTCACAAGAAAGGGATAAATCAGCCAGAGTGCAGTAGAGCACCAGTGAAGCACACAACATTCTTCTAGTTCTTTAATGCTTCCTCCCCTCTCCTATTGTACCCCAGTTCTACCTTACAAACCTGGCTAAACTGGAGCATGTACACTGGTATCGATAAGAGCTCTTGACACAGAATCCAGGACAGATCCTCTTCCCGCCGCACCAGTGAAGCACACAACATTCTTCTAGTTCTTTAATGCTTCCTCCCCTCTCCTATTGTACCCCAGTTCTACCTTACAAACCTGGCTAAACTGGAGCATGTACACTGGTATCGATAAGAGCTCTTGACACAGAATCCAGGACAGATCCTCTTCCCGCCGCCCCCAAAAAAGTAAGAAGGTTACCTTGAGGATTGAGGTGTACTTGACCAAGCCAGGGTATTTTCAGTTCCCTCCTCTGCATTTGAAACTTGGACATCAAATGAGAAATATCAAAGAAAAATTAATGTGTTTGAATTATGGTGCTGGCAAAGAATACTAAGCCATGGTTTCCCAAAGAATCAACAAATGTGTCTTGGAAGAAGTACAGCCAGAATGCTCCTCAGAGGGCACGTTGGTAAGACTTTGTCCCATGTATTTTGTGCATGTTTCCAGGGGAGACCAGTGCCTGGAGAAGGATATCACGTTTAGAAAAGAGGAAGTTCCTAGATGATATTGATTGACACTATGCCTCCAACTATGGCCACAAAGGTAAGGATGTTTGTGAAGCTGATGCAGAACTGGGGGTCGTTTCATTCGCTTGTTCGTAGACTGAATGCCACCTAACAACAGCAATAACAACAGCCTTTAAGGTATGTTATTAATTGCTGACAGGTTGGCGCTGACTGATGATAATCTTATGTACAGAAACCAAAATGCAGACATGCTTGTTCGATAGGGGCAAATCCAAGGGTATTCTATTTGTACACCATTCAAACAAATTCTGAAGCAGTGGATGAAGTATGGTACATATAGATGTGGTTCCATTTTCAGGAGAGTCTGGTTGCCTTTGTAAGATATCAGGATCTGGAAATAGCTCTACTTGAGTGCCACCAATAAGGAAAATACTGGATGGGATAAAAAGGTGAATAGCAGTGGAATTGATTCTTGAATCCATATCAGAAGTCTTTTGAGAATCCCTAGGAGAATTCTCATATGGGCTCAAGACTTAATTCTACTGCCATTTACTTACCTTTAGGAATCTGAAAATATATCCCTGTTAGCTATTTCATTAAAACAGATATAATTGGTCTAACTGACAATACTTGGTCTGCCTTGTTCAGAAAAAGATTTTTAAATGGTTGCTTGCAAAGCATAAATCATAAGCCAGTTCTCTAAATTACATTATTAGTAGTCTAAAATATTGTCATCAAATCATGTTTACTTATGTTTCCTCCTCTAATGAATGCTTTTAACCTTCTCCAAGGAAATGCAAGGTTATTTTTCTGCATAGTAAGTGTTTTGTAAGGCACCTTTTGTTTCCACTGAATTGGGGCCTTCTTAGACAACTTCATAAGAACAGTAAGTATGGCTTGAATAGCCAGCTACTGGGCTGCCCTTCCGGGGTCTAAGAAGCCCGCCCAGGGCAAAACTAGATAGTAAGGTTTGCTATTGTTAATTACTGTCAGGTTTGCTCAAACTCATGGCGCCCTCATGCATAGCAGAGCCATTCCCATTTGAGAGATGCAGATCAAAGCACCCGTGACGACCATCTCACTCATGGATAGTGGACAAACCGCTCCCTGACTATAGCTCTGGGATGGACATAGCTTTTCTGTCATACAGAGAGCATTACACAATTGATTATGGAAGATTAAGTTAGGTTAGACAAACACCTGCAGGGCAGTGAATTATTGAATGTGGCTCTATTAGCCAAAGGTGTTCTCTCTTACCTTTCCCTGTATATGTCTTGTAAAAAGGTAGGAGATGATGCTAATGAGATTCACCAGTGAGTTGCTTTGAACAGGATTCCCTGGAGTGCCTTCCTGCTGTGTATAAAGTGAGCCCTTGGAGAAGCTGGAAGGAGTCGGGGGGCGGGGGTGGTGGTGGAAATCTCATTAGCAGCAAGAGCCAGGAGGGGAGTATGTCTTCTGGACCCCAGGTCCTTGTGCAGTGAACCTCCTGGATCCAGCTGTACCATTAGAGGAGCAGCAGAACCAGGAGTCAGTGCCTGGAACAAAATGATGGACTTCCCAATTCATGGAGCAAGTGCAGTCCTTTGGTATAGGAGGCTGACTTGCAGAGTGGGTGCCTCTGAGCACTAAACCGAGGAAGTAGGACTTGCTGACCCATGGAAGTGGAGCAGAGTGCCTTTCGGCTGAGGGTTCCTGGAGTAGGAACAACCGCTGGGTATTTAATCCAGGGAGCTGGGTTTGCTGACTTAGGGAGCTTGAGTGAAGGAGAAGGCATTACACAAGAAGACGAATGAGTTATTTTCTAGTAAAGATGAAGCAGGAGCCCGACTATATAGAGGAGTATACAGAAATTATGGCAGTAGAGTTTTTCAGCAAGATGCCCATTTACTGTCTTGCATAGGGAGAATAGAGTCATATGTTTAGATTTCAGAAAGAAAATCACACTTGAGCTGAGTTTGAAGCCCATTTTGGAGATACATATTTGAGGCAATAAAGTGAGATTCTAGGCCAAGGGAACAGAGAGTTGGTAATAAGCTGTGAGTGAACTAGAGAGAATTGGCTCTGTGATCCTAGGCACGTGGCCGATAGTCTGTGAGCTTTAATTCTGAAAACTATTTTTCTTTGTAAAAAAGGAAGGGATTAATTTTGGTTAAGTAGGGATAACTGAGCAGGAAGGAAGTATGTCAGTGCGAGTTTGGGCTGCACAAGCTGAGCGGGAACAAACGTGGAAGTTTGATCAAGGCTGTGGGAGGTTGGTGAAGTTCTGAAGACTCTAGTCCTTACTAGACAAGCACCAGCTGCTGCAGGAAGAGTGACTGGTGAAGTGGGAGAGGGACCTGGGAACAATAAGGTCTCAGAAGCCCAAGAGGGTAAGACTTTCAGAAAGAAGGCACAATGATCATTGAAAGACAAAAGTGGGAAATAATTGGTTTGGATTTAATGGTTGGACGAGAAGAATTTCCGTGGCTGAGTTTGTCAGAATCCAGATGATAGAGCTGAAGAGGGAGCCTGGTGAGGAAATGAGGGATTGCTATTATTAGTTGTCATTAGTCACCATCATGTCCACTCTGACTCATGACGAACCCAGGTGGCCTCATATGTGTAGAGTTTTTAAGGATTGTGACCTTTGATTTTACAAGGCTTCTGAGTGAGTCCAAGCCACCACCTTTTGGGGTAGGAGTCAAACATTAACTGCCCCATCCAGGGAACCAAAAAAAAAAGAGGCATAAACCAGTTATTTATGAAGCTTCCTGGCAATTTCCAGTCAAGGAAAGGTTCCAGGGAGATTTTTTCCCCTCCCATCTCAAATAGTTTTATACAGATGAAAATGAAAAGAACCATTAGATTGTCTCCATCCTGATGGGGCAAAGTCGAAGGGAAAGAATATATCGGAGTGTGAGCTTGAGACTAATGGTGTGGTTGAGGATGTGTGTGCATGCTTGGTGTTTATTGATTGTACATGTTCATTGATGCTATAACTATTCATGGAGGGTTTCTCACCTGAAAGGCACTGTTCTAGGAACTGGGGGTGTTCTGAGGGGGAAATAAGGCAATGATCCTTTTCTTCATGGAGCCTTCATTCTGTGCAGAATGCAGGAGGGAAAGACAACAGGAGCTACAGAGAAAAATGAAGTTGCACAAGAGAATGGAGGCTTATAGGGGGGAGGGGTTGGTCATTTTCAATAGGGTATCCAAGGAAAACATCCCACAGATGGTGGCAATGGAGTGACCCCAAAGAGGTAAAAGGGTGAGCTATTTCTATATCTGTTTAAAGAGTATGTTAGGCAGAGGAAACAACCTTATAAATAGCTCAGGAAACTTTATTTTTACACTAGCACTCAAACACACACAAGCTGTCATTGACTTTTACTCATCCTGACCACAGGAGAGGGTAGAACATCCCCTGCAGGTTTACAAGACTAAATTTTAATTTGGGAGGAGAAAGCCTCATCTTTCTCTCACTCAGTGCCTGGTGGTTTCGAAATGATCACCTTGTGGTTAGTAGTCGAATGCATCACCCACTACACCAACAGGTCTCCTCCTAGTGGAGTCATTTTCTTACTTCCAGAGTTATTCTGGAACCCTCTGCAAAGAATAGTTCTACTTAGAGGGATGAGTTGCTGGGGCCACCTAGCCCTTGTTTCCTAGGGCAAGAGTTCTGGTCCTGGGCCATGGTGGTGGTGGTGTGTATGTGTGTGTGTGTGTAAGGGGCTTCTGGTGTAAAACCCCAAAAGAGAAAGATCTAGTTACTTTCAGATGTTAGGGTAGGAACTATAGATAAAGTCTGGTGAAATTTAAAATATCAATTTCCCTTTCATCTTTTGTGTGTAAATTTACAATTATATTTCACTAGGCTGAAATGAGTTCATTTTGTCTTTGCTCAGAACCAGTTTATGAGAGAAATGTTACAAATCATCCGCTTGTATTTGCTAAATCTGGACTTAATTTCATTTTTCAAGAAATTGTGTTTGCAGAAATAAGGCCACATGGAAATGAACAAATAATGAAAAATTGAATATAACAAACCCCCGATGTCCTAGAGAATTAAAACTCTGCCAGAATTATTTATAAAATGTGCACCAGTATCCAAAAGTATTTACAATTTGCTCCATGGTTTGTAAAATCTAGTACAATCCAAACATACTGGGGAGTTCCATGAGCCCCCAAACATGTTTCTGAGATGCTGTGTCAAACTCCAGTGCAAAGCCAAGAGTCCCAGATGGTAGGTTCAGACTCCTGACAGACAAGAGTCTTCATAACTGGAGACCTCCAGGGTCTTTCAGAGGAGAAGAAGATTTCTGCATGTAACTCGGAGTGACTCTCTGGTAAATATCTCAATATGAGTATAGAGGCATATCCAGTTTTCTATGTCATTGTGCTAGTCCGGGTAGACGAGGGGAACAAATTTCACAGACGCACATGTGGATATAAGGAAAAGGTTGATATACAAGACGAATGGGACATTGAGAAAGCATCCCAGCCCAGTCCAGTTCAAAGTCATAAGTCCGATATTAACCCATATACATGATATCAGTCTATAAAGTCTCCTTCTGACTCATAAAGTCACAGGCCAGTGGGTGCAGAGTCCCGGCGCCAATAGGGGTCTCTCCATGGCTCCTCACTTCCAGGACTCAGGGTCTGTCAACAGCATTCCGTGGTGGCAGAAGCAACTCATCGCTGCCAGGGCTCCCCTCAAGGGCTCTCCAGCTTCAGAGGTCTGTTCCACCAGAGCAAGGCCATGTGGCTTCTCCTCTGGCTTCTGCAGTAACTCGGACACTGCCATCTTGTCTTGTCCATAATTCCTTGTCTCTCTGACTAACTCTCAACAACTGGGGAGATAGAGTCTCATCTTCACGAGGGAAATATCGCGAGACTTCCCAGACGTATCAGGAGAAAGCCATGCCCAGACAGAGGCCTCATTGGCACCTCAATGGCTATCTCCAGACTAACAGGCTAGACTCCACCCCTACATCTCAATCATGAAATTAACATAAGCACATGACCGCCACAGTCATAATAAAGTTGGTTCAAGAAAGAGAGTAACAACATAAGGAATTTGGGATTGGTAGGAACTGGGGTGGGGTGGGGGTGGGAAAAAGGCCCTGGGTGGCACAAAGGGTTTGCACTTGACTATTAACCCAAAGGTTAGTGGTTTGAACTCATCTAGTGGTGAGGAAAGACCTGGTGATTTGCTTCCAGAAAGGTTTCAGCAAAAATCAAACAAGTAAGGAAAGCCTAACGAAGCAGTATGCTGTAATACATGAATGAATACAATGCAATGTGGGTTGTTTTTTGAGGGTTGGTGGTGGCGGGTGTTGGGGTGATGGTGAGGAATTGAGTCTTGGCAGGAGTCAGAATGTGGGGAGCAAGGTGATGGACGACCATAAAGCCCTTAAAATATAAAGGGACATCTCAACACTAAACAATCAAATGATTCATTACTGCTCCAGTGATGTCGAATCAGACCACACTCCGACAGTCCCCAACACAGAGCGGTGCTGGGGCAGTGTCCTCCCTCCACTTCCGATGAAATACACCTTCTTTGCCCCTGTGACCCACTCAGATGGTGGAAACACAATGCCATCCATCTGTACCTCTTTGAAACAAGAATCTCACATTCAAACGTCCCTTTTAAATGGTGGAGACAAGAGCCAACTCTTGCTGCTATCACAAGGTCTCACAAGGCTGTTAATCATCAAGTACTGATAGCTACTGTTCAGCGTTGGATGAATACCAATGAGAACGATGGAGCGACCTGAGGAATGAGAGGAGTGAGAACAGTGGGGCACTGGCTTTGTTGTATTGGGGAGGGGTTGCCAAGAAAATATTACCTGGGGCGCCAATGCTCTTCTCGCCAACCCTGAGGGGCGACTGATGGGGATGGCAGACTAATTTGCAAAATATAAAGTAGAGGATGCATCAGAAGCATCTCATTATTAATAGAGTTAGGTTTTTTTTGGTTTTTGTTTTTCTAGATAGTAATGGCTGGATCTTACTGGGGGTTTGTTTGTTTTAGGGTCAGGCAGTCTTTGTGCAAATGTTATCATTGCGTTTGCATTTTCTCTCATGATATCTTTTCCAAGGAGTTGCCCTGGAACTCCAGGTTCACTTTAGAAGAAAGAGAAAATGTAGGAAAGACAAAAGAGAAGCATTTACTGGGAAACAATGAAGAGTCCTTCCAAAAGCATGATGGACACCCATTCCATGTGGGGCCAGGTAGCTTACATAGTTGGGGCTTTCCTTCTGAATGAGCCGATTTGCTCCTGTTTCTCTCCTCAGCCAGTGCTCAACGTGGGACTATGCTTTCCCCAACGCCTTGGTGAATCGCTGTCTGGTATTAAAACATTCTCAGCCCCTTCAGATGCCTTCGGAGGGGATCCTATCAATAGGATCAGAAGGTTGCATGGATATTACTGAATCAGCAGCAAACTCTCAGACAGCCAAGGACAGACTCGGAAGCAGGGAAAGAAAAACATTCTCTCTCCACTGATGGCTGAGCTGTCTTTCCCATCCCACAGTGCTGAGCGCACAGCCTGGAGCTGCTCGGCAAACCTGATTAGGTCCCACCGTGCTCAGCACAGAGAGTTTCAAGAGTCTGGGAAATTGTTACCGCTGGAAGTAGTATGAAAAATGGCCCATGTAGAGGGAAGGCAAAAATTAAACTGAGATGGCTAAGAAACAGATGAACTAAAATTATGTTTGATTTGCCATCAAGTGCCCTGTTCTTTTCGAGGCTTGGGAGAGTGCCTCCATGGGGAGTTGAGAAGCGTTCAAGGCCTCTCCTGAATTGATAGTGTTCCCAGGACGGATGTGAACTGTTCAGGAGTGCCGGGGGTGGGGGAGCCACAGAGACCTTCAATTAGTGGGGAGGCCCTTGTGATAGGACTGGAGAGGAGACAAGCTTAAAAGAAAGAAGAAAAAAATTGTTTGGCTCTAAGAGTTGTGCCTTTGTTCTTTTGTTCCTTGCATATAGTAGACCCTCAATAAATACTTATTGAATAAAGAAATGCTTATTCTAACACAGTAAACTTGTATATAATTTGAGACCAAGTGGGGGATATGGCTAGGAAGCTGTTTCTCAGATTCGTAACCCGTGACAAGGAACACCTCACTTTGTGTGAAATTTGAGTCAAAAGACGGAAGAAATTTCTCCTGGATTTGAGCTTATTGTTTTATTCCTTGCCCAAGTGATTCTTGATCATGAGATTGTGGGGGTTATCATGATACTAAAACTGCTAGATAGAAACAGCAGTGAGGGGCTCGAGCCCCGGTGGCGTAGTGGTTGTGCACGGGACTGCGGCCCACTGGGATGGAGGTTCGATTCCAGCTCACAGGAGCAAAGGCTGGGCCTCCTACTCCCACGACCAGGGCAGTGATGCCTGAAAAAAAAAAAAAAAGAAAGAAAGAAAGAAAGAAAGAAAGAAATAGCAGTGAGTCCGATGCAGCAGATTCTTATAGGAAACATGACCATGGAAGCAGTTGGCAAGCAAGTTTACTTAAGACGATAGGCAACAGAGGTTGACCTTTTGGTTGATATCCTAGTTACAGTAGTGCTTGTCTGAATTGAATATTTTTATATCTGTAGCTGGTTTGTTGCTCGTTTTGTTTTGCTTTCCCTAAGGATCTGTGAAGGGTCCATGTCCTCATGTACCTATGTCCTTTGAAGCTGTCTAATGATCAAAAAGAATGGGACACATTATTCTGGTTGACTTCATAGATAAAGGACAAGTGTCACTTTATAAAGACTTGCCCTTTGGGCTGAGCCCCGGTGGCGTAGTGGTTGTGTGCAGGACTGCGGCCCACTGGGATGGAAGTTCGATCCCAGCAGCGGCTCCACAGGAGCAAAGGCTGGGCCTCCTTCTACCACCAGAGGGCAGTGATGCCTACAAAAAAAAAAGACTTGCTCTTTGCAGAAAGACCACTAGATCAAAACTGATTCAGTTGAGGCAAATGAAGAAGAAAAGAATAGTTACAGTAGAAGAAAAACACAAAGAATAGAAAACTTCATAGACTTAAGCTGCCCAATTGCAGCAGATTGTGAGATCAGGGGAGACATATGGCAGGTATGAAGAGAAACACAATTCATCCTAACAGCCATTCTGGTGTAGAAAGACCAGTCTAAGGACCAAGTTGAAAATATAGCATCAATATCATGTCAGTGTTCCTATAATGGGCTCTGTGAAGTCCACTTTTCTGGAAAGAAGAGAGGAGATTGAATTATCCGGATGAATTAAATATTTGTGGAGAATTCTTAGAAGCTGTCAAAATGGAGTGTAATTATTGGGAGATCACTTACCTGGTCAAAGTGAAAACAGTGATTGACAAGTGGGGAACTAGAGAAAGAAGTAATTTATGAATTTAGGCCACCACCTCTTTGGAAGTGGAGGCTGGCATGTTGTATGCTCCATCAGGAAGCTATGTCATTGGCAGTTTGAATCCCACCAGGACAAATTCCAGCAGAGCTTCCTGACTTTGACAGACTCCAAAGGAAGGTCTGGTGATCTACTTCTGAAAAATAGCCTAAGGATCCCAACAGAAGATTGACATCATCTTGGGAGATGAACCCCGTAAGTTAGAAGACATTCAAAATCAACAGTGACCACGACAAAGACCTTGTGAATAATCGTTTATCAGGAAGGGGGCGGTGAGACTAGGCAGTGTTTTGTTCTGTCGTCCCTGGGGGTCTCCCAGGAGTCCAACCAACTTGAAGTCTCTGACCAGCGGCAGGTACTTGAAAGCATAGAGAAAGCAAAGGGTCTAGATGAGTGCTTCTGCATTTTAGACCTAATTCCTCCCAGCAGGATCTTGGGAAAACGTTGATTCTGCTTCAGTCAACCTTGGGTGAGATCTGAGATATGGCACGTCCAGCAATTCCTGGATACAGCTCATGCTACTATTCCAAAGATGGTACTTGAAGGAGCAATCTTCACGCTTATATCTTTTAATTTCATTAGGCTCTTTTTTAGCATATGTTTAATGGTTATTATTCTGCATGTATTGGATTAGATAGGTTGCTTAAGCTGCCTTTGGCCAGAAGTAGTCTCTTCAATGTCCTGTTCGCGGCCCTGACTGTTAGGTTTGGTTGTTGCAATTTGAGCCTCTTGCCCCAGATGGTCCTATCCTGGGCGAATACTGAGAAATGGTATTACCTTCTCGCATCCTAACTGCCACAGGATATATTGGAACTCCTTTCTCTCTCTCTCTTTCTTTTGATTTCTTTTTTTAAAAAAACCACTACAGAGTCCATGGAATCCAGCCAGATTCCTGGAATGAATCCAGACTTACACATTTCTCGTGCCCATTACAACCCAAACCGAGGTAGCGAAATAGAAACAGCTCTACTTACTGAAGCGTTTCCTCCATACCATTTAAGATTACAACTGGCATGCTGAATCAATATCAGGGACATGTTTAAGATACTTATGTATCTGGGGGTGGGGCGGGGAATAGAAATGACACCTTTTATTTCAGAATCAATTTGAAGGGAGCTGACTTCATCCACTGACTGGAGATCTCAGCCCATAATCTTGGGTTCCTGAGCACACGGCACTAGTTTAGCTTCTAATTTACTCTTGGGTGACTTAATGGTATTGCTTAATTATAACAGTTGCAAATTCTGTCCTCCAAAATATATCATATGCAGCCAAACATCTGCAGAGTTTTGTAGTAGGGACGATGCCAAATGAAATGCTCGTTTTTTGTATTATTTTGCTTTTATTAGTTTTTAATACATATATGTAATAAACAAGATGAGCAAGACAGCACTTAAATATACACCAATGGTAATCAAATGTAAGATATTAAGTTGCAAAAATGCCCATTCTATGGAAAGGAATATGCTTCTCAGGAGAATCTTGGTGGTGACAGGGGACATTTAAAAATAACATTAACTTTTCAGTGATAGAAAAGAAGTCGGAAGACTTCTCAACATGGGAAGTGCAGATCAGAGCCAGGAAAGCTCTGCCAAGTGTGCTGGATGCCAGCGGGAAATTGTGTTTATCTGTGAAGAGGAGGCTTTCGCTGCCGACTAACTGAAGATCGGGTCTTCTGCTGGAGAGTCCTGAGAGGCAAAGAGGTGTCAACAAAGGAGGACTTTTAAAATGAAGCGGTTCTGGATGGTCTCAAGCTGGTGACAGAAAGGCAATAATGAAAATGAACGATGTGTGTTTCCAACAAGAAAAAAAAAATCATGTTTTAAAGCTATGTAGATAAGAAATAGCTATCATGTCCAGAAATTAAATTTTCGTTTTATGTCGCCATTGAATGAATGATACCATTTTAAATGTACAATAGTTTTCGAGAACTGTGTTTTCAAAGCTAAGTTTTTGATATTTTGCTACACAAAGAGATATTACATCATATATGTCAAAAAACCAAACTCAATGCCATCGACTTGATGCCGGCTCACAGTGACAGGTTAGAACTGCCCCTGTGGGTTTCTCAGACTGGAACTCTTTATGGGAGTAGAAAGAACCATCTTTCTCCCCACATCATATCTATATATGGATATATGGATACTGAAGAGGTCTAAAAGGAGGATATTCTTGACCATAATGTCTTAAAAACATCCTAACAAAACTTCACAGATGACTCATCATCTCCCCCGTGCAATTCTATTTGTGTAAATTAAAAAAAAGGGGGGGGGAAGTATAAAATATTAAAAAAATAGCCAATTAAAAGAATTGCTTCTGTGTATACTCAGCAGGGATCTGGTAAAAATTAAGCTGAGGCTAATGAAGCTCCAAGCCCCTGCATAAGGCCACAGAGGGAGGAAGGCGAATATTGCCTGCTAGGAGGCAAACTGCTTAAGGAGCTTTGTGAAAGTCTCACTGAAACCAACTTCGCTACCGCTCCTGTCCCCTGGCCTTTGCGTTCGTCTGCAATCCAATAATATTGCTGCCGCCATGGAGCTAGGTGTGACTCCAGTGCATGCTTACAGCTTAGTCACCTCAGCGAGGTGCTCACGACCAAGTGCAGGGAGCCTGCTAAGTGCATCTCATTAAACAATCCAGGACTGTAGGCTTCATATTGATACCCAGGTGGGTGCTCGGCATGTAGATGGCTGCTTATTAGACTCACCCATTTCCCTTGGCTGAACCCAGCTAGGCCTGTTGGTTGGGCAACTAACTTCTAACAAACCTAAGAATTTCAGGTGCCCTGTCTTTCCGGTGGCGTCCCCTGAAGGTGAACCGGGACTGGACTTGCCTGGTAACTGAAAGGCTGGTATTTCGGCCTCGGAAGAAAGGCCTGGAGATGCCCTTTGGAAAAACCGTCCATTGAGAACCCTACCGTCAGCTTGCAAGTTTTTTTTTAAACACTTAAGGCCCTATGCCTCCAACAAGGAGGTCAGAGTACTGCACATGTGATTAGGCAAATTCGTTGGCCTAACCGATGAAGGCATGAGTCTAACCCAAGAAGTCAAACTCCATCAGGTTTGGGGTTGTACAAAATCTGCCTCAGTGGCTGCCTTTTCTTTTTCTTTCTTCCTTCCTTCCTTACCTGTCATTGTTGTAAATAGATCTAGCACACTTTGCTAATTAAACTCTCTAGATGTGTGCAACTTATTAACAGCAATTACCATAATGGCACATGGTGATGTAATCCAACCCTTAACCAACACAATATTTCCACCCCTGGTAACCCCCGGGACCTGCTTTCCCTTCCCCTCCCTCTTCTGACAGCCATGAATGATCTTTGGTTTCCATGCATTGGTCTTTTCTTGTCTGTGTGGTAGTTACATAATCTTGTGTCAACTTGTGGAGGGTTGGAGTCTAGCCCGTCAGTCATGTTGCAGCTTGATGGGCTCATTTGGAGGTGCTAAGGAAAGGAATAGCTCGCGGGAGGCGGGACACTCATTCATTTCCTGCAAGACATTACTGATGACAAGCCTGATGGAGCTACCCTGATGCAGCCAGGGCCCTGCAGCTGGAGGAGACACGTGGAGACCCCTGCCAGAACTGAAATACCTCGACTGCCACTGGATTCACAAGCCTTTCCACCCACTGACCTGTGATCTTCCTGCATCCAGCATCTTTGCTTGTGTTTAGTGAGTCTGAAGAGGATTGATATCAGACATATGGGACTGACTGACTTGATCTGGACTGGGCTGGGATGGTTTCTTAATATTCAATTGTTCTTGTATATAAAGCCTTTCTTTTTCTTTTCTTTTTTTGTTTTTGTGGGCATCACTGCCTCTGGTGGTCGTGGGAGCTACCCAGTGCCTCTCCTGAGAGCCGCCGCTGGATTTGAACCACCAAGCCTGAGGGCTGCAGTTCCGCACACAACCTCTTATGTGACCGGAGCTCAGCCCTAAAGCCTTTCTTATATACATGAGTCTCCCTGAATTTGTTTCTCTAGTCTACCCAGACTAACACATTGCCTTTTTATATAAGGGAGTGTATACAATTTTTTGTCTTTTTGTGATGGACTTATTTCACTCAGCATAATGTCTGCCAGTTCCCTCCATATTGTAGTGTGTATCAAAACACCTTCATTTGCCCTACTGTCTGAGTAGATATGTAGGTATGCCCCATTATATGTATCTACCACTTGTAGCTTGCTTCCATCTGTTGGCTCCTGTGAATAGTGTTGCAATGAACATTGGTGTACAGATCTCTTGTAGTCTCAACTGTCAAGTCTTTGGGAATCACAGGCTTTCGGAAGGTCAGACATAGGAGGACAATATGGAATATGTGGCTAACTGCCTCCATGGACAACTGCCTCCATGGACAACTGCCTCCATTGCCATGAGACAGAACTGCACAGTGCCAACTGCCATTACTAAATATTTTGGTCATAGACTCTATAGAAGAATTCTGAAGCCAGGGAAATCCAGAACAGAATTTCTCCAGACTTTCTGGAGTATCCTTTGAAATCATCTTCACATCCAAAAACAGTTCAGTTTAACTAGTAAACATGTCTTCTTTGAGTACTATATTCAAATTGACAATTCAAGAGATTTTCACTGCCATCCAGACAGTTCTGACTCATCTCAAACTCCACGGGACAGAGGAGAACTGCCCCTATTGGTTTCTGAGACTAACTCTTTACAGTAGTGGGGAAACCCAATGGTTTCCAACTGCTGATGGGACCTAGCAGCCAAATTTATAACCACCATGACACCAAGACTCTACCTGAAAGATTAGAGGCAATGATTTGATGTTAATGGAGGAGGAACAACATAGAAAAGGAGGGTCAGGAGGTTGTACAACTGATGTTAAATGATACATGTAGAGACAGTGTAATTGTTTTATTCTATAAAAAAATCCTGTGGACTATTGTTCTATGTTGACACACACGAAGTCACCATAAGCTGACACCACCTCAAGAGTCATTGCTTTGGTCTCCTGGCCCATTCCCACCAACTTTCTGCCTCATGTATTGTGTTAGTCTGGGTAGACTAGAGAAACAAATCCATAGAAACGCATGTGTATAAGAGAGAGTTTTATATAAAGGGTAATTGCACATTAAGAAAGCATGACAACCCAGTCCACTCCAATCCTATAAGTCCACTACTAGCCCAAATGTCTGATACTAATCTATAAAGTCCTCTTCAGGCTCACGAAGCATATGTAATGACACCAAATGCAGAAAGATCACAGGAAGTGGGTAGAAAGCCTTTGGATCCAGTGGTGGTGTAAGCATCTCAACTCTGGCAGGGGTCTCTCCATGATTTCTCTGGCTTCAGAGATCTTGTTGTATCAGGGTAGGGCTACGTGACTTCTCCAGCTCTGAGCACTAGCATAGTTCCATGTCTTGTCAGTTGTAATGTCTCCCAGGGAGTGAGCAGAGAGAGAGAGAAGAAGTAGGAAAAAATGGAGTTTCCCAGAATTCTCAGGAGAAGGTCATGCCCACACAGGAGCCCCATAGACTATGACTTGATTGACAAACTAAACTCCAGCCCTTCACTCTTAATCCTCTCAAGTCCCACATTGACACCAGATTAAGTAACTTCCATATGTATTCTAGTTCTGCCAGGTATTTTGGGAAGGCTGCTAATCTCAGATAGTCTTCTCAAACTGTGGTCCACAGAAGAGAAGCACCAGAATTTGTTCGAGATGCAGAACCTCGGGCTCCACTTGAGAACTACTGAGCCAGAGACTGTTTTTTAAACAGAGGCCACTGTAGTGGCTCTTTACTATTTTGTGAAGCATGGGTTTAATTCACTTGGGAAGCTTCACTACTTGAATGAATTGGCCTGCTACAGCATTTGCATCAGAACCAGGGATTTCTGGCATACACCATTGTATACCAAAGGAGCAAATGTCTGTGACAGACAGGAATTCCTATAAAAGACTTTTGGAAATTGACTTGCTTTAGCCATTCCTAAGTTTCACCACTTTGCAGACCATCCATCCCTTTTCAACTCCAGGCTTGTCTTGGGAAAAGGGAGGACAGTCAACCATAACCAATCATGACCATACAATTGGATAGATTACCCTTGGTATATGCATCTCATTTTTTAGGGGGCAGGAGAGTCAAGCAATTATTTAGGAAATATGTATTAAATCTTTAGGGCATTGTGAGCTATAAGCAACTTGGCAATGACAGTAGTAAGACTGGTCTTGGCATTTGGAGATTTAGGTTTCAGTCCCTGTTCTGTCACCAACTCGCTATGTCATTTTGAAGAAATGGTTTAATTCAACCAAATGTTGACTGAGTTTCTTCTACTACATTCCAAGACAAAGTGGTAAGAAAGTAAATACAATCTAATGGACTCTGTAAGTAAGAGTATTGCTCTAGATCTGTTGTATGTAAGAACATGATGTAAGAACTAAATGTTCTTAAGGTGGAGCTAGGATATAGTGTAAGCCCATATTGTAAACATTTCTGATCTGGAATTGTAACCTGTTAATTTCTCTAATGAACCCTATAATTATAAAGAAATATATGTGGGAAATTATAATTCGAATATTTTCCCATTAGAATGAAATCATAAATGTATAAAAAGAAAAAAAGATTTGGCTAAACAAATAAGTTGGAAATAATAGGCAACAGTGAAGTACATTTTGTTAAGCAAGTCCAATGGGATATTTTGGGTGATTAAAAATAGGCTGAGCCCTGGTAGTGTAAGTGGTTGAGTGTGGGACCACAGCTCACGGGCTTGGCAGTTCAAATGCAGTGGTGGCTCTCAGGTGCAGCCCTGGGTAGCTCCCACAACCATCAGAGGGCAGTGATGCGTCCCCCCCTCCCCCCCCCACAAATAAAGTAAACTTAGGCTGAGCTCCGGTGGAGTAAGTGGTTGAGTGCGGCACTGCAGCCCGTGGGCTTGGTGGTTCAAATCCAGCAGTGGCTCTCAGGAGCAGCACTGGGTAGTGCCCATGACCACCAGAGGCAGTGATGCCCACGAAAACAAAACAAAAAACCAAAAACAAATAAACAAATATGGTTGGGAAATTTGACTCTGGAACCTATTCTAATTTTCTCCCAAGAGGTAGGGAAGATTAGCTCCAGACAAGATTTAAAGAACAGTAGAGGCCCCTGGATGGTTAATGTGCTCAGATGCTAACCAAGAAGTCAGTCCACCTAGAGGTGCCTAGCAAGAAAGGCCTGGCAATCTATTCCCAAATCACCAATCATTGAAAGCAGTCTGGAGTCTGTCAATCTTTGACAGACCTGATGTCTCTGGGAGTTGGAAGGTCAACTCCACCCCACCTGATGTAAGCCCAATATAAAATGTAGTTGCTTTCTATCTAACTCTTCTGTTTAAATTAAATGTCATTATTTAAGAAATCAATTTATTAATCCATTAATAGATTCCCTTTTGACAGGATAAAAAGAATGTTTCAGACTCAAGTAGACAATAATACTCTCAAATTCTTAAGAATGAACTTTGTAAGTTTAATAAATGGTCACCTATATTACTATGGAACATATAATTGGCCAACACATTACTGAAAGGTAGTAGGTTATGGATTACATTCTCTTAAGTCAAAACTTCCCAGAGCAACTGGTTGGTGATTCTCTAAAGCATCAACGGGATTTTCCTTGAATGATAATTGAGTCATGAAAAAAGTGATTTGACCTTTTGGGGCTTACATAACTCACAGGGCTGAAGCTATAAACTTCAAACTGAATGAGAGTAGAGTCCTCATTGAGGAAAGAAAATGAAGTTGCCTTGGAACAAAATTGGTCTTGTATATTTTTGAAGGAGAATATAAAAAATTTAAGCCGTGTCCAGACATTTAGAAAATTCATACGATGTGACTGCAACAAAACACCATTTATACAAGGCTTCAAACCTTGCCTTCTTTTCGACTGAAGCTTTTTCTTCCTTAAAAATGAAGTGGGGGCTGAGCCCCGGTGGCGTAGTGGTTGTGCGCGGGACTGCAGCCCACTGGGATGGAGGTTCAATTCCGGCTCCCAGGAGCAAAGGCTGGGCCTCCTACTCCCACCACCTGAGGGCAATGATGCCTAAAATTAAAAAAAAAAATGAAGTGGAACTAGTCTGTGTGACCACAAGGTGTTGAAGGGATCAAGTATCAGGCATCAAAAAACTAAAAATTATAACATTATAAATGAGGGGGAGTATAGACTAGGGAATGAAAGCCCATCTGTAGGTAACAGACATCCTCTTACAGAACGGTTGCAGGGAGGAGACAAATCAGTCAGAGTGCACTGTAGCAAAGAAGAAATATACAACTTTCCTCTAGTTTTTAAATGCTTCCTCCTGACCACTGTCATGATCCCAATTCTACCTCACAAATCCTGCTAGACCAGAGGATGTACAGTGGTACAGACAGGAACCAGAAACAGGGAATCTAGAACGATGATCCCTTCGTGACCAGTGGTGAGAGTACCGATACTGAGAGGAGAAGGGAAGGTGGGGTAGAAAAGGGGAACCTATTCTAAGGATCAACATAGAACCTCTTCCCTGGGTAAGGACAGTAGGGAAGTGGGTGAAGGGAGACATCAGACAGTGTTCAATCTGAAAAAGTAATAATTTATAAATCATCAAGAGTTCATGGGGGGAGGAGGAGAGGGAGGGGGAAAATGAGGTGCTAATACTAAGGGCTTAAGTAAAAAGCAAATGTTTTGAGAATGATGCGGGCAACAAACGTACAAATGTGCGTTACATCCAATAGATGCATGTATTAATTGTGATAAGAGTTGTATGAGCCCCCCCCCCTAAAATGATTAAAAACAAATGAAGTGCAATGTTAATATGTTTGGATTGAAAAACGAAGCACAGCACTTTGGTTTTAAATTTTGCTGAAGTTGAAAATAAAAATACAATGATTAATTTGGTCATCATATTTTATGATGAGGTCCTCTTGCTTTACTATCGAGTGTCTTCTAAAAGGGATGAAGAAGACACCAGCCCACTCTCCATGATGTTGATGTGAAAACTAGGGGCATTTTTAAAAACTCAGTAAAAAAATACATTCTTTGATGGTTACTAGGTTTCAGTAGCTCTTCTAGACTAAGAACAGAGTAAGCTGTCCACATCAGAGGAATGAGCCACAGAAAACCCTACAGAAGCATCAAAGCACTGTTAGTTACTGGAAACCATTGTTGGAGACAGTGCCAGATGATGAGTTGGAAAGCATTCAAAGTATGACTGAGGCAGGGCTGCCTTCTCAAAGTCGAGTTGACCATGATAACTTGGATGGAGTAAAGCCTGTGGGAGTAGAGCCTTTCGGACCTCCATTTGCTGATGGAGCACAGCTCAAAAATGAGAAGGAACAACTGCAAACATCAATAAATAATTGGAACTTGGAATGCATGCAATGTGAATCTAGGAAAATTCAAAGTCATCAAAAATGAAATGAAACACATGAAGGTAAGCATGCAAGGTGTTAGTGAGCTGAAATAAACTGGCCATTTTGAACTAGCAAATGGTTTATGATGCCAGGAATGAGATAATCCAGAGGAATGTCATTTGCATTCACCCTCAAACAAGACATTTCCAATCTCAGTATATGTGCTGCTGAAGTGAGTGCCAAACAAGACAATTCAAAATCTATCTTGAAGTACAGTGCTGTCTGTGATAGGAAACTGTCTATCCAAATAAAAGGAAGCCCACTCAATACAATTATTATCCAAATTTATGCATCAACCACTAAAGCTAGTAATGAGGAAACTGAAGAATTCTACCAATGTCTTCAGTCTAGAATGGAAGAAACTTGTAATCAAGATGCATTGATTGCAATTGGTGATTGCAATGCAAAAGTTGAAAACAGGAAAGAGTAGTAGTTGGAAAATATGGTCTTGGCGATCGAAATGAAGCTGAATAGTGCATGACAGATTTTGCAAGACAAACAGCTTCTTCATCCTGAAGTCTCCTTTTTAGTAACATAAAAGAAGACTTTTAAATACACGTGGATTTCTCCAGATGAGACAGACAAATCAAATTGATTACATTGATGGAGAAACTCAATATCAGTGGGTTAAATGAGGTCAGGTGTTGACTGAGGAACAGACCATCAGTTGTTCTTATGTAAGTTGAGGTTGAAGTTAAAGAAAATGAAAAAAAAGTCCATGAGAGCCAAAAATACTACCTTGAGTCTATCCCACCTGCAATTTGATGACGTCCCAATAACAGAGTTGATGTATTAAACACTGTTAGCTGGAACTGACTCAAAGGCACCTATTGACAACAGGGATGAAAGGGCAATGGAGAGAGGGGAAGTCACTGGCTAGAAAGCAGGCAAGTGAACTTGGGTGAAGAGCGATTGGCCAAAAATTATAGCTTCCAGGAGAAGACATGTGAAGTTCGCAAGCATTAAAGCTAACAGAGGCAAATACTGTTAAATATCCAGTCTTGCAGTAAGTAGACGCTTGTGGAGGGAAGCAGGTTGAACAGGTGTGAGATGGAGAGTGGGAGTCCACCGTTGTTGTTAGGTGTTTTTGAGTCAGTTCTGACCCACAGTGATCCTGCCTACAACAGAAAGAAACACTGCCTGGTCCTGCATCATCCTCACAATCGTTCTTCTGTTTGAAGCCCTTGTAGGCACCGCCGTGTCAATGCATCTTGTAAAGGGCCTTCCTCTTATCCTCTGCCCCTTTAATTTACCAAGTATGATGTGCTTCTCCAGGGCCTGGTCACAAATGTCCGAAATACTTGAGGGAAGTCTCACCATTCTTGTCTCTTAGGAGTACTATACTCATACTTCTTCCAACACAGATCTGCTTGTTCTTGTGGCAGTCCCTGGGACTTTGAATATTCTTTGCCAGCACCATCCTTCAAAATGCAGCAACTGTTCTTCGATCTTCCTTATCTAATGTCCGACTTTCACATGCGTAGGAGGCAATCAAAAATGCCCTTTTGGGTCAGGTGCACCTTGGTCCTCATAGTAGCATCTTTGTTTTTCCAACTTTAAAGAGGCCTTGTCCAGCAGATTTACCTAATGCAAGGCATCCTTTGCTTCCTTGACTGCTGCTCTCCTTAGTATTGATTGTGGATCCAAGCAAGATGAAATCCTTGAAACTGTCAATCTTTTCTCCATTTATCATGATGCCACCTTTTAGTCCAGTTGGGAAAAGTTTGATCTTCTTTACATTGAGTTATAATCCATACTGAAGACTGTAATTTTT